>WHVE01000301.1:0-143616 GCA_015178995.1 Trichophaea hybrida | reverse complement strand
AGGTGCGTTTGTTAACCCCAAACGGCATTACCATATATTCGTAGGATCCAAACTTGGTTCTGAAAGCTGTTTTCCATTCGTGTCCTTTTGCCATTCTTACTAGGTGATATCCGGATTTCATATCCAACTTCGTGATCCACTTAGCTCCTTTCATTCGATTTTGTAGTTCGTCCATTAAAGGTAGTGTGGTTTTGTCTTTGACCGTAAGATCATTTAACCGTCCTGTAATCTACACAAAGACGTAATCCTCGACCGTTAGGTTTTGGTACGAATAAAATCGGGCTTCCTGCTTGTCCCTGAGATGGTTGAATTTTTCCTTCCCTTATCATTTTATCGATGTATTCTCGCAGTAGTTTTTCTTCTTCTCTTGATAATTGGTATATTGGTCCGACTGTAACCTGATCATCCGATGTTTTGAGGTTGATTTCGTGGTCGTGAGGGCCATGATTTGGTAATTTCTCAGACTCCTGTGGATCGAATAACAACAACCATTTATGGTATTGAGGTGGCAATTTCTCTGCCAATTGAGTTGTGTTACTGAATATGACCGATCCGATATTTATTGCATCGCTTCGAAAAACTATTCGATCATCGTACGTGATGTTCCAGTCTGGGTTTTTCTTTCCATGATTGTAACATTTGCTTCCACACTCTGTAAAATGTAGGTGACGTATGATGTTCCTTGTGCTTTATGTTTCTCCAGATACCACGCTGGTATTAATACGTCGTATTCTTTTTGCATTGGTGCTACTTCGAATGTTTCGAGTGATCGATGGTTTCCAAAGGCTAAACCTAGCGGAATGGTATACATCCCCGGTAGCTTTACTTTGTTTCCTCCAAAGTCATTTGCTCTGACTGAGTTTTTCCTTTTGACCACTGGTATTTAAACACTTTTGCACATTGCGGTGATATTGTGAAGGATGTAGATCCTAGATCTAACATTGCTCGTACTGGGAATTGTTTGCTGTTTCCAGTTCCGTCATCGTAATCTATAAAGAACTTATAGATTGGTCTTGTTCCTATGCGTGTTTGTGGGATTTTGTGTAGTTTTTTGACTTCGTAAAACACAAAGTCGTTTGATGTATTTTGTCGCTTGATTGAGTTTTCTTCCTCCGTGGGAGGTTGTTTGCGTTTTGTAGCCATCCTTTCGTCAATGACTGGGCCGTAGCAGGTCCTTGAATTCTAATCTTTTAGTTAGTTTTGAGGGGTATACTTACTTATTGCGCAACTACCGTCCAGCGGTTTCATCCCTTCCGGAATCCTCAAGGTTGCGACCGGTATCTATATAAAGGCTTTCTCCTGCCAATCGCCAAAATTCTACACGTAAAAAACCGTTCTATTATCTCCTTACCCCGAGATGTCTTCAGTTTGGTTCCACCAATCATCCGCAATATCCTCACTGCTATCCGCTGTTATCTCGTCTCCATCGGATGTTTGTACTTGCCCTTCTTTTTCCTTATCACTCTCAATTTCGTACTCGTCGACTGGCGTATCTTCCAATTGGTCGAAACCTCCTGCTTTCAATTTTTGATATCCTTTGGGAAAATCCGCCGTTCCGTTGGTGGTTTTTACTGCTTGGAAGCACTTCATTGTTCCGTGTGCTCCTTTTCGCCCCGAAGGCCATGCACACCGTATGCATTCCTTTGCCCCCTTCTTCTTTTTTCCTCTTCTGGTGGGACTCCTTGAATCATTTGTGCATAGGTTTTTCCATCTGCGCTTTTGAATGCTCGAGGTACTGATCCTTTTGATTTGCTGGTGTGTATGTTGTTTGTTTCTTGAAACGAGAGTTTTTTCTGAAGGGTGTTTTTTGAACTGACCCTGTTTCTGAGACTCGTCCTGATGCTTTGGGCGTCTTTTTAATTATTCCAAAGTTTTTTGCCGTGGCTTGCCATATTTCCACATTCTTTCCAGCGTTGAGGATAATTTCCCTCAATTCTGCGTCTGTTTTATCCGCTGGATTCATTGTTGACAGCTGTTTAAATACTTGTATTGAAATTGTGACATTAGCATTGTTCAATAGGCCACGCCAGTTATTCCGGCTTTTACGTTCAGAGTATCGTATTCCCTAATCATATCCTGGATGTTTCCCTCGTATCTTACTTCCATAATTGCTTTGTACGCTGCTTCCTGTTGAAATTGATTATGGAATCTGGCGTGTATTGCGGCTCGGTAATCCATCCAACTTCTTTCATGTTTTCCGGTAGACGCTTCTGTTTCCCATTTCATATGCCACACTAGGGCGTGTCCTTCTAGGCGTCCTCTGCAGTATTGCATTTTTATTCCTGGTCTAGGGAATAAGTAGGGTTGGTCTGCGATGTATGTTTCCTTGCACATCCACCAGGTGTCAAAATCCTCGGAACTTTTTCCTGCGAACTTGGGTGGATCCGTTATTTTAATTCTTGAATCCCTTGGTCTGTTGTTATGCCATGTTCTGGACCGGGATCTGGACCTTCTTGTTCTAGACCGTCTGGTTGGGGATCTGGTCCTTCTGGACCGAGGTCGTTCAGATGGTCCTGGTGGAGACGGAGGTGGTGGCAGATCTCCTCCTGTTCCTCTGTTTCCGCTTGGTCCTGGTTCAGGTTCTGATTCTGGTTCTGGTTCAGGATCAGGCATTCCAGCATCGGTACCAGATCCTCCCCGAAGGCCAGGTCTTGGGGCTATATCTGAATCTGTTATTGGAGAAATGCTTCTGTTTCTTTCCTCCGTTCTGTGTCTCCATTCCTGGACTTGTTCCATTCTTCCTCGTCTACCTGGTGTTGTATTAGACACCTTTGCTCTTTCCACCGCTTCCGTTAGGCCTGTGGTTTGCTCTGCAACCTCCTCAATTCTGTCCGCGATTTTTCGTAAATCGTGGTAGTCGGGTACATTTTTCTTTGTATGAGCTTCTAGGTCTGTTATCCTTTTATGGATTGCAGTGTAGGATACTGATAGCGAGGCTTGCTTAACCCTCAGTTGGGCTTGTTCTTCTTCGCAACTTTCTATTCTTCTTTCGAGTCTTCTGAACTCGTCTGTTGCTCCGGCAATGATTTGATGTGATTGGTCCTGAATGACATCGATTCCAGTTCATGTCTCTTTTAGTACATATTCAAGTATCCTGATTTGCTGTTCGTGTCCTTCCAGCGCTTGAGCTCCCCGGGCTCTGTTGGTTTCCACTTGCTGAGCGAAGATTTCGCAGTCTTTTCGAACATCGTCGCATTCGACTTCTATCACCACTCTCTCGCTGTTGCAGCATTCGATTGGATTCTTCATTTCTAGATCGAGTGGTGATACTCGTGCTTGTACGCTGTCGATCATTTCGGTGTCCTCGTCCTGCACTATCTGTTGGTACTTCTGTCGTGACTGTTGATAGTGCTCTTGTAGTTTCTTGACCCATTCTGGCAGAGGTTTGGGTGCTGCCAAGGTTGGTTTGGAGATTGCCGTGGACACTGGTGCTAACCGGTCCGCTCCAAAGGTGAGTCTGCGCCTGGGTGGCGACATTTTGAGTATTCGAGGATGTTGTGATGCTTGCTCTAGCTAGCGCGTAAAGAGCTATTCGTTGGACGTGACGGCAACGTAAGCACTGATTGTTGCAATATTTTGGACAGTGTGATGGGCAACAATGTATGTTTTCGTTGTTTCCTGTTATGTCGAATATTTTCGCCGCACAGCAAGCTTTGTCTTCGCACAGTACACAGTTCATGAACGTATTTTGGATAACGTCCGAAATATTATACTGTTAGGGGGATACTGCAGCTTAGATGTGACTTAATTTTATCGATATTGTTGTACTGTATGTATAAATACGGGCATCTAGTGCAGTATGGCCCTGTGTTTAAAAGTCGTAACAGTCTTGGAGGTAATCCTCTTATGACTCGTCGAAGGCAACTTGGGAAGGAAGTTCACCGGTATGGAAGTAGTGGTAGTATTCTACCCAAAGGTTGTGATGAACAAGGTATCGTGCGAGGTGTTCGTATTTGGCTCGAGTGTTTGCTTGGGCGTGCAAGATGCGAGCGTAGAGAATTTTCTGATCGTCTGTAATAGACATAAAAACTTATTGGTGAATATTCTTAAGGTAATTAACTTAATAGTATTTCAGGTGGTTTTCCGCTGTTGTGTTCTGACTGTGGTTTGTTCGACTGTTGCTTGAATCGTTGTGTTTAAACTTGTGGGTTTAAGGTGGTCTTTTATAGGTGAGTATTTCCGCGTCAAACCATCCTGCTAAGGGGTGATGGTACTTCTCTGTAATCTATGATGTGTGTGTATAGTACTATCTCAGAAACACTCAGTCCACTGTAGTGGGTGTTCACATAACATCCGATCGTTGCTTCAGAGCCGATCTCGGTAGTCAGCTGTGGACAGTTCCGTTTGACAACGTGTGGTTGCGTAAGCCCCGACCAGGAGTTGCCAAAGGTTATCCTGCATGCTATAACGTTGCTGACATACATATCGGACCATTACTTCGTATTAGTTATCTTTCTTCGTATTGAGTGGAATAGTGATCAATGATTTAATGAGCTGCCAACCCATACATTGCCACGTACCTAGTGTCATCAGGTTTTATCCGTGTTCCCCGAAGGGGGTACCCTCTATCAGTTATCGTGTTGCAAACACGGCAGAGCTGGCGTTCGACAGTCTAGATCCAAGCACTTATCTTTTAGGTAGAGTTAACTACCGGGGCGCAGTTAGCTTATCTCCTTTGCTTATTCTAGCTCTAGAGATAGCAAAGTCCCGCATACTAAGATAATATCGCTTGTCCAACCAAATCCATGAGGCTAAGCACGGATATGGTTTGTCCCAGTATTAGCATGATAACGGAGATAACACTGGTCTGATCCGTAACGCACAGCTGATCCGAAGACCCCTGCTTGGCAGTTACATTGCTTCGGCAGTATGGTTGGTGTGTTCCATGCCTTGGCCAGTACTATGGGTTTTTACCCGCAAGATCACTGTCTGATCGAGTGTGCGTACTGTCTCCACACTGGGTAGCTATTCCCTATGCTGAGACGTAGTATTGTAGCATAGACTATTATGGGGATTTCACCCGGCTATGTTGAGCCGTCTGCTAACTCATCAGTAGACATCATCAGGGGTGTGATCTTAACCGCTGATTCATCTTTGAATAACGGCAAGCCTGGGAGACTAAGCCTGATGTACTTCATACGCATGCTAAGGGGAAACCCCTAACAAATAGAAGCTTTTATTTGAGTAATGAATAAATTGTATATAACATAAGCAAATATAAAGTGATGATGAAAATAGTGATTACAGATTTCGAGTGTGACAAGCAACTGTAGTGTCTGACATGATCATCACCATTATAAATGCAGGCTCTGACAGCTGACTGTAAGGTCTGACAGTATCAAGGCCATCACACCTGAAAGCTCTGATATGCTCTCATGAGAGTACTAAGAATAGGCTGGTCTCCACTTGTATTCATCTCACCATGTATATACTGTAGGTCAACATCAATTGAAACCGTAAGTTCAAATGTCAATGGCTATACAAGTTCTACATGTCATCAAGAAGGTGCATCTAAGTGAGAATACAAGAAATTATGAGAATTGCAGTCAAAAGCATATACTATCCTCAAATACTGACAATTGTAATATTTCTTGCACTGTTAGCATCAAGATTGAAAAACCATATCCGAATATATCATAGTGTTCTATAAGATGCAATATGATATATTATGCTGCCAGTAGCTGCGATGACATACAGATACTGGAGTGATAACACCCACAACATTCCTCAACACTATACTAACAGTGATAACAAATCATGATTAAAGTAGTACAAACACTTTTCCCAACCCAGCAGAAACAGTAGCAGGACACCATTGCTTAACATCCTTGAATCTCGCTATAGTCAATGGGCAGAAGAATACTCTTGAGGGGATGAAATGGTCGAGGGAAGGTCGACTTTGTATATAGAGCAGGGATAGAGGGAATTTCAAAGCAACATACTTTGGATAATTGAAAGCAGTCTAGAAATAACTTCAACATAACGGGTTTAAAGAATATAAGGGAAACAGGCAGGAGCAGAAAGTGGAGTCAGAAGAATTTTATGTCAGTGCAATAAGAATGGTTATTGCACTGGGTAAAAATCTTCCATATTGACAAATATTAATTCTAGTTTTGGAATCTCATTGTTTAATCAAAAGTACAGGAATAAATGTATCTTGAATGGAAAGGAAGCATTTCATTGTGAAATGTTTGCTGAAAATCCAAGAAAAACTTATTAATATTTACAGTTTGATTGGCTGTGGAACCACTGAAATAGTATTTGGAAACAATGATTGTATTTACATTCATCCATTGGAAGAAAAAGAATTAAAAGATTCAAGAGCATTAGAGGTCATAGACAGAAAACCCATTGAATAAGAAAAAATCATTTCTGTAGCATTGTTGAATATAGAACTAAGGCCAAATCAGAAAGAGTCATTGCTATATATGACAAAATTAGAATACTATTTGATTGTCACACGGCTACTCTAGCGACAACGTCACAATATACTGGTTGAAATTTGGACTGGCAGGTTTAGTTTTCAAACCTGTTACTTCGATCAGCAATGCCCTCACCACTCAAGAATCCGGATATCGGGCAATTATATAGAATAAAAAATTGATTTCAAAAATCCTATGCTACAAATCTACACAGTAGTTGCCTCATTCTTAATGTCATGAATCAAGAATGAGAAACTCAATGATTACACTCTGATATTGTATGAAATCAACAATGTCTTAAAACCAAAAGATCTACAACAACAATCTATTAAAGTTGTCAGCCCAAAGGCAAATATTGAAATACTCCTTCTGTTCAGTAAGATAATCACCGAGATATTACTATTGCATCAGCCCTTGTGTTAGCAATAGTTCCTGGATACCCACCCTCAGTCAGATTCTGAACTGGAACCATTCTCTGGTTCCAGTCCTGAAAGTATATTCAATCCGAACGATAGATAATTTCCTGTACCAAACAAGAAACCAAACTAGCCAACCCACAAATTTCACTGTGTTCATCAGACCTACCAGGTCTCATCAGCATGTTCTACATATGGATTCCCTTCAACTATATGAATGGTCAGTATTGCACAGACATCTATCAAGTGATAAATTTGATTGTCAAATGACATTTAACACTATCTGCCCAATTTTTCTTTGTGCAATATTAATTTCATCATTGTGATCTTTTAATTGCTCATGCTGTCAAAGATAGGTTTGGTATATTTTTTGAGAACTGTTTAATTGATAAAAGCAGTCAGAACTTAGAAAATATAAATTCAGCACATATAATCCATCACATTGGAGGTGTTTTGCGAGCAAAAAGGGTTGACGCTTACCTTCGGTTATATAGTCTATGTGTATAGTCGTGTACAAATGGCACAATCAAATGTAATAAATGGTGGTGGTACTTATCTCATCATAATATGTCCTGTGATAGTGATAAAATGACATTCAATAGTTGCTGATACACACTGCCAGGGAGAGCATCGGTGGATTATGAAGAACAGTTCAGTTGATAAAGGCGGTCAGCAATTCGAAAATATGAATGTAGTACATGTAATCTCACACTCTAGAGGTATTGTACAACCAAAAATTGTTGGGAATCACTTTTTGGCCCATAGCCTATGTGCATGGTCATGCGCAAATATCATGATCGGTTATAAAGAATGCCATGTATCTTTGTTCAATTCAGATGTGTCCTGCAATACTAATACATTGTGATTTGATAATTGCTGATACCCATTTGCAGACATAGCATCGGTGCATCATTCAGAACTGTTTAGTCAATATAGGCAGTTGGAACATCACAAATATATATGAAGCACATTCAGTCTATGGTACTAGAGGTGCTGTGTGACAAATAATTGTTGACACTCTGTTGATGCTCAGATTCAGTCCAGTAGCCAATGCGTATGGTTTCATGCAAATATCAAAATCAATTGCACAGAGTGGTGTTGGTTTTTATTTGATTATGATGGGTCGTGCAATACCAATAAATTGTGATTGAATAATTTCTGATACTTATTTTCAGAGATAGCATCAGTGCATCATTGGGAACTATGTAGTCAATAAAAGCGGTAAGAAATTCCAACATATGAAAGTAGAAGATATAATCTCTCACGTCCGAGGCGTTGAGTGACCGAAAATAGTTGATGCTCCATTGTTGCTCACATTTGGTCCTGTAGTCCATGTATATGGTTACGCACAAATATGATTGTGGATTATAAAGAATGGCATTTCTCCGTATTTGATTATAATATGTACTGTGATACTGACCGATTGTGATTTAATAATTGCTGATACACTCACCAATAATTGTAATATTACACACTTTACAAATTAAATTGCGTTTCAGTAACTATTATATTGTAAGTTTTAGCAGCTAAAACAGTTTAAATAGATTGAATATCAAAACCAAAGGTCACAATGTGAGAACGGATACGAGCAAGTACGGCTCCGTACATTAGGGATGTCAAATGGAATAGATACGGTTGCAGATGATAGTAAGTGATGATATGGAGTAGAATGATAAGTTAGATTATTGCTGGAGTGGCGTTGCACTCCCGCGGAGTGACTATATACCGGGGTGTTACCTGGCCCCTGGTCACGTGCCATTACACACCATCATAATCATTCCCATAATATCCAAACAAGTCACTGCAAATTGAAGCTTTAAGTATGCCTAATAAACCCGCTTCCCTAGTCACTAAGATTTTCTATGTCTTCATCCAGGGTATTGATCTCTGAGAAACTGATAGAAGTAACTATTTTTTTGGAAGTTGGGAGTGTATACCAGACATGTCTTCGATGGAGTCATCAGCACTGGAGTCAGTAATATTAGGATTGTCTTCAGTGTCTGTATTATCATCTGGGACATTTTGACCCAAAAGACCAAGTTTTAAAGATTCTTTCTTCACCAATTTGTACTGCTCGATATACAGGAACTGCGGTGGCTGCGGATACTGCTAGGGCTGTTGACACTACTGATTCTGCTGGTGCTGCCAATACAGCTGGTACGGCCAATACAGCTGGTGCTGCTGATGCTGCTGATGCTGCCAATAGCACTGGTGCAACCAATACTGCTGGTGCTGCCAATACTGCTTGTGCTGCAGATACAGCTGGTGCTGCTGATGCTGCTGGTACTGAAGTGATGGCAGCAATTGTGGCCCGACGCCGCAAGAATGTGGCAGGATTTCGAGCAATTTTGTTTTAGCAAAGAGGGTGGCCATCCCAGTAATCATCATTGATCCTGGACAGATGCTATTTGATGACTGCCTTGACACTCTTATTGCTTGGCAATTCAACCCCATGTCTCGTTTTTTTTCAAATCTCTTTCAGAGGCTTTTTAATCAATTTCAATTTTTCTTCGATGCCAGCATACGATATGCCATATTTGGCCATATTGAGTACAATTCCAATCTCTGCCTGCTCGAGCTGTCAATGTCCACCTTGCCTGGCCATGGTTGAAGATATGTTGAAATCCTATTATCATTCAGTTGCTGTAATGAAAATTTAATCATGAGCAATAGCACTTACTTCAAGTATATACTTCTCTGTGGTGTCCTTTAACGCTATTGAAGAACCTCTTGTTCAGTTCTGTGATTGTTTGCCAAAAGCTTTGTCTACAAAAACTCCACTGTTGACGATATCATGGTTGAAAGGATGAGTACGTGCTAGTAGGGCTCCGTATGGCCAGAGATGACAAATAGAATCGATACAGTTACAGATGAGAGTACGTGATTCTATGGAGTGGAGCAATATGTAAGATTATCGCTGGAGTGCAATTGCACTCCCGGGAAGTGACTATATGCTGGGCAGTTGCCCGACCATCGGTGGGCTGTCATCACTCGACCACCGCCATTACATTATCCCCCTCTCTAGCTGCAGACCCCCGGGGCTGCCATACTCGTACAAGAGGAGAGAAGGAAAGAAATATGGTCCAGACTCGTATGCGCTCGTACGGCCTCCTGAATCCCGCAACCGATCGGTACCACTCAATTGTTACCTTTCGGTCGATCCAGTGCACGGGGAAATTTCACCTCCAGTGGTAGGTGTAAAGAACCCATGCCGACGCCATTTGTTCTGGGCTGAGATCCAATAAGAGAAGAGAAGAAATATAAAGAAACCGTCCAATTTGGCCCATTCTGTACCTCCTGATTCTCGAATTCATGGATATCACCGCGAAACAGCTTAGCAATGTGGCTTCGAAGGGTTCTCCTGATGGAACTTGGCCGCTAGCGCTTGAGTATTCTCGAGATTTTCAGCAGGTTCCCAGCTCGTTCGTATGTAGTTGTATCTGGCCCATTGTACGAGGTAGTGGAGCTTTCAGTAGTGTCGCTTCGAGTCAAGCATTTGTTCGACCTCCCATTCGTCGGAATCATCGACTATCATCGGCTGCGGCTCTGATGGCGGCTAGCTGATTGCAAGAGGCGAGTATTTGTTGAGCAAAGAGACGTGAAAGACATTGTGAATGCGTATCGTACTCGGCAAGTCTAGTTTGTAAGCATTCATATTGATGACTTCACTCACCGTATATGGGCCAGCCTTTTTATAATCCTGTATTTTGCAGGGTCTAGTCGTCTTTATGTTCTGAACCGAGATACACACCTTATCGCCAGCTTCGAACGTAATTTCCTTGCCTCCAGCATACTTCGTCTGGCGGGCTTGGGCATCCAGCAGGTTACCTCAGACAATTCGATAAGTTTCCTCCAATCCAGCAGCCATGGAGTCGGCTTGCACCTCCACTTTAAGTGCGCTTGTTTCGGTGACTTGAACTGCATGGTCGGGTGGTAGTTGTAGTTGGCCCAGAATGGAGTCATCCTCGTCGAAGCATGCATGGAGTTGTTGTATGCGAATTCGGCCAAAGGCAAGAGTTCAACCAGTTATCCTGCTCATAGTTGCAAAGGCTCGGAGGTACTGCTCCATCGTCTGGTTCTGGCGCTCCGTCTGGCCGTCGTCTGAGTGGAAGGCAGTCGAGAGCCAGTGGTCTTGCTCAGGTGAGAGCAGACTCTCGTCCGAATCAACTTGTGAATTGAGTGCCGCGATCAGTGATGATGTTGTCGGGTACGCCATGTTTGCAAATAACATGTTCAAAGCAGAGTTGGCCAGTTCCGGTGAATCGAGGTCTTTCCGGCATGGGAGGTAGATGGCCATCTTTGTGAGCTGATCGACAATGACAAGGATGCCCGTATACTTGGATGCTGTTGACTCAGGCAAGTCGGTGACGAAATCCATGGTGACTCCTTCCCAGGGTCGAGATGGTGGTTCCAGCGGCATGTTGACTCCGTGGCGGGCATGGCGGGGGCCTTGACTCGGTGGCACACTTCGCACCGCTCACATATCGTCAGACGTACACTCCATTGCGGGCCAGTAAAGTTTCTAGATATAGTTCAGCAGTTTTAGGGCTCCAAAGTGACGGATTCAGGATTGTCATGAAAAAGACTTATCACTTTGCTGAGCAGAGTGTCGTCTGCAGGGACGTATATCCTCCCTTCATATGTCAGAGCTCCAGCGACGACTTTCCATTCCATATCCATATTGTCTTTGCGTCGGCCAATGGTTTGTCAACTAGCTTCCCGAGACGTTGACAGCCATGTGGTCGTAGCTTGGGCGGTCAAATAGCCGGCAGGAGGTCATCATAGGTTCGACGGGAGTGGTAGCCAGGAGTTGAGCGACGGGTCTCTCATAGCCGATCTCATAGTCGGGCCTTCTTGACGGGCCGTCGGCTGGGTTCTTGGTGCCTTCCAGGTGCTCGATGACAAAGTGTACGATGATAGATTTCGGCCCAGCGGGCTTGCCATCAGGAGAGCATTTTCATGATCTGGAAGTACAGGAGGTTCCTGTGATTGCACTGCACTATGACTTTGTGCGTGGCGCCCTCGAGGTAATGTCGCCACTGTTTCATCGTTTCCACGATGGCCAAGAGTTCGCAATCGTATGTGTCGTAGTTCGTCTTTGCCACAGAGCACTTTCGGGAGTAGAAGATGACTGGACAGAGAATTCCGAATCCATCAAACTGATTGAGAATGCCGGCTATCGCAATGCCACTTGTGTCAGTCTGGAGAACAATTGGCTTGACCGGGTCGAAGTGCTGCAGGATCGGTGCATCCGAAAGGGTTTCTTGAGTTTCCGGAACGCCAATTTGGCTTCTATTGTCCATTCCCATTTGGTTTTCAACTTTTCAGTTGACTTTGTGCGACCTCAGGAGTCTCTCAGTTTTTCGACTTTTCACGGCTCGCTTGACTTTGAAGTTCAGTAAGTGGAAGAGTCATCTTTGCATATTTCCTTATGAATCCCGGTAGAAGTTGGTGATACCTAGAAGTACTTGCACGTCTCAAACTGATTTCGGAGTTGGCCAGTCTTGGATGGACGCGATGCGGCCTGTTCCCATGCCGACACCGTCGGGACAGATGCTGAACCCGAGGAAGCCGACCTCCTTTACTCCGAATTGACACTATTCCGCTTGGTAGTAGAGGTCGAATTCGCGAAGTCATTGTAGCACTTGACACACATACTCATCGGGCTTTGTTGTGTTTTCCGAATACATCAGATATCGCCAAGGTAACACACAGTGAAGTCATGAATGTAGGATCTCAGGCAATCATCTATGTACAACTGGAATATAGCCGGTGCTTTCGTCAAGCCGAAGGGTATGACTTGGAATTCCAACTGGCCAAACCAAGTTCAAAATGCCGTTTTGTACTCGTCGCTTTCTCTGATTCGAATACGATTATTGGCCCCACGGCGATCCAGCTTGGTGAAAATCCTTGCATCGCACACACGGTCAAGCATCTCTGCGATTAGCGGGAGTGGATACCTGTTTTTCACAGTGACCGCAATCATGGCTCGATAGTCGATACACAGCCTGACGCCTCAATCATTCCTTATGGCGTAATGTAGATGTGCCGCCTCCGGCAATGATGACCACTGAATAAAACCATTTGCCTGGTTCGTTTCAATGAAAGCCTTCAAGGTTCACAGCTCGACCTCAGAAAGGTTGTAAATCCGCCCATATGGCAACTGGTGCCCGGGCTGCAAATCAATCGCATGGTCAGTTGGCCGATGTGGTGGTAATGACTCTGCCTTCACAATACTATAGACCTCGACGAATTGAGTGTATTTGGCGGGGATGCGCCCTGTATCGTCGGTGATAATCAATTCCGCTTTTGCTCCATCTGTGCAGTGTTAGTACTGAATTCGTCGGTGTAGATGCAATGGGAAATGTCGCGAAAACTAAAAGCCACAGGTCCAATGGCCGTCCACATAGAGACCCAGGCACCGGCGCCGGTGTACTCCCTTCTTGAGTCGGCGAGCCTGTAGCAGTCATTCAAGCCCCGCATTGGTGGCAACTCTTCTGCCGCAACTACTGCTGCTGCTCCTGCTCGTCGTTATCCAGCACTCGGGTCTCACCTGGTTTATCCAAGCTTTTGACGTCCATAGTGGCTCCCAGCAGCCAGTTCACTCCCCGATTGTAGGGCGAATGCTTCCACAATGCCATCACTAGCCAAGAGCTCATGTAATGCTGTTGCTCCGTGATTTGTACGTCCGGAGGAACCTCGTTCTGCGCATGGGGGTCCCTGTCCGCCCGCATGGTCTTTTCCAAGTGCACTCCTTCTCCTGGAGCACTCCCATTCGGTGTCTGTAGAGAGATTAATCGCCAACTGTCCAATCGATATCGCGGTTTCGGGTGCTGAACCATGGCAGCCTAGTACGAGGTCATAGCCTGCATTGGTAGACTAGTACATCCGACTCGTCAACCGGTGAGATGTTCTAGGTACTGAACCGTCATCATCACTTTCCGGCTGTCCCCGCAGACTCATCATACGCCCATCAAGTCCCAAAGTGGTGATGCCCACTGCTTCATCTCTCAGGCCGAGTGTCTTCTGGAGTCTTGAAGACATAAAGATGCTTGTCGCGCCACAGTCGATAAGTGCTCATATGCGTTGCATTTCGCCTTGTCGTCTCGAATTCGGACTTCGTGAATGATGTGAGCTGAATCCGGACTTGCCGTGCCGCAGAGATAATGGCTCGACATGTGGGCTCGCGGGCTCTCCAGCACTACCCTGGATTTTAATGTTATTCGGTGGGGTTGAATCACGTCCAAAGTTGGCATAAATGCCCGTGCGCCGTGGGTCTCCATTCCCAGCTCTGTTTCGTCTAACCTCTTCCACCAAGCCAAATGTCGGGAGAGGTAAGTTAGTTTTTGATTCTGGGTGTCGAATGACTGCTGGTGTTTAACTTGATGGTATCCATGCCCGCCAGAGTTGGGGTGAAGCTTGCCGGGGAAGGTGGCACAGGAGTATCTCGTGCATTGATAAGTTTGATGATCGCCGCCACAGCGAAAGCATTTTCCATCGGCATTCTGTTTCTCATAGACTTCCACCGAGACCCATGGTGCTAGGGGTAAGTCGGTTCGGCGCTTGTCGTTTGATCTAGAGCCTGTGCCTGAACGTTCGGGTTTGTTTGTGTCGGCTCAGAGATGGATGGCCGGAAGTTGCGTTTTTGACTTTTCTGCCACTGAGACGTTCCCGGTTGCTTGTCACGGTTCTGTTCTTGTCGGTTCGGCTTGGTTTCGATGTCTGTCGCTCGGTCAATGAGTGCGTCGAGTGTTTCGATCATGCCACTCTTGGGGGTGAAGGGCTTGATTTTGGTGTGCAGCTCCAGCTTCAAGCCTGTCCAAACCTGGTAGTAAAGTGGTGTGAAGTGCTGGGTTTCGTCGAGGTTTGAATCTCGCCATATTTTCCGTAGTCGATTCGCATATGCTCGAACAGTTTCGTTTTTATCGAAATGCCGCTGTTTGAACTCAGTGAAATTTTGACTTCCGGTATTGAGCACCCGCTCCTAGTCGCAGTACTGCTTCCGCAATTCCTCCATGAAAAGTTCGAAATTGAACAGGTACGGGCTGTTATTCGCTAGTAGGTCTTGGCCCCATGAGATTGGGTCAGTCATACTCATCTTCCTCTGATTCGGTTCAAGATAATTTGACCAGCTGCCGAGATTGTCAAGTGCATACTGGACGTAGTCGATGCCTCCCTGTGGGGAGTATTCGCTGTGAACTTTGAAGTTTGAACGGAGGGAGCCAAAGAAGATCTCTAATGCCACAGCACCACCGCAGAATTGTTTCGGGTTAGACATCTTGAACTTCTTCGAGATCGCTAAGAGTGTTGAGGCCGCTTGCTTCGTCGTCCTGGATATGGGCCCCCAGCAGAATAGTCGGAGTGAGACTAGTTCGCGATGCACAAGTTTGTCGACCTCCAGATACGGAGGCTGCGGCCTGCAGGGTATCATCGCTTGCGCCATCATCAGATACTCTGAGTTGAGATCTAGTGTGCTTTGGAGGCATCGTGAGAGTTTTGTCGATGACGTGTCCTCAAAAAGGTGTAAGATCACGAATTCTCGTGAGCGAAATATATCTGGAGTTTTCGAGAGTGATAATAGTGTAAGGACGAGTACGTGCTAGTAGGGCTCCTTACACCCAGTAATGTCAAATAGAATAGATACGGTTGCAGATGAGAGTAGGTGATTATATGGAGTAAAGTAATGTGTAGGATTATCGTTGGAGTGCAATTGCACTCCTGCGAAGTGACTATATGCTTGGCAGTTACCCGGCCCTCGGCGGGCTGTCATCATTCGATCACTGCCATTACAATGGTGTTCAATTTCATGGACTGTTTGGACAAATGCTTTGATAGACCACAGAGGGTTGCTATTGCAGCTCTGGTTGAACTGCTCACATAATTCTGAATGAATTGCTGCTATTTCAATTTGGTCACTTGACTGTCATTCTTATAGATTATATAACTCACATCTCTCTACATGTTTTTTCTGGTTATTCCTGGATCCAGTTTTGGGTACAATTTTCACCATTTTGTTCATATGTCTATTCTTCATTGAAATATCGGTGCCGAGTTGGTTGGAATTGTATGCACATCATTGGAGAAAAGTTTGATTAATTCAGGTATTGAAAGTTGAAGTGGGCACGTGTGTGGATTCTTTCTCAATTCAACTGCTAGAAGCAGGTTGGTATGGTTCAGCCATTGCTTGAGAATATTGTAAGTAAAGAGAAAAGAATTTGAGAGTAGAGAAGAGGGAGAACCTGAAGAATATATTGAAATGTCCGCAAAATTCAAATTGAATAAAAATTTTAAGCTGTTTTTATGTACATTTTAGTATGATAGCATTTCACAATTGACATTGCTGTAGATACGGCAGATTGGTCAGGATTTTGGTCGTATACACACCCTGTTAATGGATGGTAATAATAAATAAAAATACACAGCAGGCAATATAATATTTTTGTCACACCTGCCGATTGTTGTATATTACCTTTAAAAGCCATGAAAACTGAATTGATGTTATGTGAAACCGTTTCTGCAGTCAAGTTGAATGGATGTTGCATTGCAGTTGCACATAGTACAAAGTTATTCAAGCTATAGTACCTGCTTGGATTATCATTTTGATAGTCCAACAGGATTGAACCTATGACATTAGATGCCCACCTTTCCTCCATCATCCAAACATCCTTCATCTCAAAAACAAAGTCCACAAGATCTACATGAACGAGCAACAAATATGGTCAACTGTCCAAACAACAATTGTTTAAAACTCCTGGCTAGCAAATATTGAAAATTGACAATAGGTGCTACAAAATGACGTCATTCAGCACACCTAGGCAAAACCAGTTTCAAGGCAGTATGGGTCTGAGCACGGAGTGCATTGTGTAGTTTCCATTCCCACACAGAGAATGAAGCAGAGTGCTGTATTGAATCGAACTTTGTGAGCAAGGTAGAAAAGGAGCATTCGAATGAGGAATTTGTGAAAAGTGAAACAGCAGCAGCAAGAATGAGGGTTGCAGAAGCAAAAGCAGCGGTAGAGAGAGAAAAAGACTCAATGTTACAAAGAGAAGTGGTTACTGCATCAAAAATAATATTTTATGAGATGTTAGAATCTATTGGAGATAGTATTGACGATGTTGCAACTTCAAATAAGGAAGATGATGATGATCAGGAAGAAAATGGAGAAGACAATGAATGTTTAGAGCTGAGTGATAACAATGAACCGGACTGGGTGGTTGGCATGATCAACATATCAGTGCAGGAACAGCTGAATACCTTTCGCACAAATGAAATGAAGCTAGATGAATTGACAACTTCAGGATAGACAGATACAGAAAATTACTGTCATAAGGGCAACAGAAAGTACAGCACTGCTGAATTGAAGGTTCCAGTGGTGTTCTCTCCAAATACAATGACCAATCCGGCCATATCATCTATGGCCCAACCACCCTGTCCTCCTGGAACTAGTTATTAGCAACTGGGAGTTGGAAAGGCTGTTGAGGAATTTATGCCAGTCAAAACAGTTGAATCAGTACAAAGGTATTCCTTCATGCTACATTCCCTTCTGATTATTGAACAGATGTCTGGACATAGAAGTACGGAGCATGATGGCCTGTAAGCCTAGATCATTAAATAGTCATAGATTGTAATATTGTTATTTTTGACAGTTTCTTATGCATAAATGCTTCTTTTGTTCTATTTTTGTATTTTTCAATGTTCAATGATTTCAGTGACACCTGAGAAAAATGTCTGTGAATGTGCTGGGATGGAACAATAAACATAAGGAAAAAAACCATGTCACGCCCAGGACGTACGTAGGCCCGGGGTACATCGGGCACTTATATCACAACCTTTTGAGCCTCAACATAGTATGACAGTAGACATTCAAATACATATCTCCAGT
This sequence comes from Trichophaea hybrida, assembly GCA_015178995.1. Lineage (NCBI taxonomy): Eukaryota > Fungi > Ascomycota > Pezizomycetes > Pezizales > Pyronemataceae > Trichophaea > Trichophaea hybrida. The sequence goes on along the minus strand of WHVE01000301.1, from coordinate 125,896 downwards.
GGTGGCATTTGTGCCTCCTGTTGTATTATTCCTGACTGATGTAGATATATAGTAAAAGCATTTGATACTGACGCAGTGTCTCAATTACTAACGCAGTATCCTAAACTGCTATTGAATCTCTTATAGATGCTGATATTTAGTGTTTACACCTATTGATCTATAATGATACTCATATGATATCTGATTGCACTGAATACCTTGATATAAAGTACTGTTCACGGCATGCATCATTTATAAGATGCCTTGAATTGCACTGACAGCTCAGGTTACAGATACAGTACAGTCATGTTAATAGGTATGATATTCAATATTCAAGCGTACTGTTCACCGTTTGCCATTCCAAATACCAGCCTATTCGTCACAGCCAGCTTGAAGCACATCCGTGAAACTGCTCTCTGTTTTGCTGTAATCCACTGAGTCCGACTCCAAGCTCTGGTATTCGTCCTCATCTCCATCCTTTTTATCATCCTCATCCTCATCCACCACCCCCTCTTTCTCAACCTGATCATCATCCTGCTGAAGGCCACATTGTCACTGGGCACAACTCATGGTGCTGTGTATGTTATCATGCACTTTGTCATCAGCATTGTGCAGGTGTCAACCCTATCCTGATCATTGAAAGACGTATCTTGAGCAATGGGGTTGCTGATCGCTGAACTGACTACTATCTCAACGTCTGGCTACATCATCGGAGCTTCCATCACAGTCTTTTGTAACACCACCCCACGAGGTTTGGTAGCAATGGCAAGCGCATTATTTGCCCTATACTTATGTAGAACAAGGTTGTTGAAAGCTGTCTGTATGGACTTGATTACCTTCTGCCTTAAAGGAGATAGGTGATCGTTCCAAATATTAATGAAATTGGTATAAGTCTCTGTAATATTTTGACCAATTGCATACATTGTAAAGGCCATACTTACCACTGTCATCATCTCAATTTAAGTAATACTTCCACTCAAGTCTTTTTTGCCAGATCTCGAAGTTATCACTATCATCCTCTGTCAGAGTTCAACATCCATTTTTTTGGACAGTCTGTCAGAATGAAATGCAATCCATATATGTTAACACAATTTGTGCTGGGGGTGTTTGTTCTCACATCCAATGATGGAAGCCCTGCAAATGTCTGCCGCATTTGTGTATTGATTTCAAGAAATGGAGGTATAGAAATTGTGGAATCACCTTGGCAAGAATGTAGCTAGCTTGTTCAAGGTGGTGTTAGCAATACTGTGAATGATTGAGAGAACTCACCTCAGGTTTGTTTGTACAATCGCAGTGGTATTGAGTAAATGTACAATCTGCCAGTAGTTGATCAATGTGTATGAGGCACTCATCATTGTCTTCAAAATAATGCAACTTGTATAGTCTCCCTACATGATCACAGGCCTTCTTGATCATGTGCGATAGGACCGGATTGGAACTGTTCATTAGCGGACCCATGCCCAGTTAGTCAATGAGAATTCAATTCTGGGAGATCCTGCACTATCTTGAGACAGTGCTTCTGAAATTCTGGGAAGCTAATATTGACTCCTTTCTTCCTGCATGCCTCGGGCCAGCAATACTCTACTGTCATTGTACAAAAACAATATATTAGTTGGTGTCTACCGCACCCAAAATTGTATATGTGACCAGCACTGACTCAGCTTAAGTTGGCAATGGTCTTGTGCTCAGTAGTTGTTTCTCTATCATATGATGCATTGTTTCCAGCACAGCAGTAACTTGAAGGTTACCGGGTGCAAGGTCACTTTGACTCCCATATTGTTTGCTCCGGACTGACAAAGTTGACACTGAATTTGGCAGAAACGATATGATGAATTATAAAGCCGATGATGATCGGTGTGGACTCCACAGATGACTCAGGTTTGTCACTGAACAAATAATGACTGAAATGATACTGGGTGATACCAATATTGAAATACAGGCTGTATTCAGTTGGGGCAGAGGCCGCTGCATGGCTGCAATGGGTGTGGATGATAAGGTGATCTGAGTACTCAAATGTTTGATACATGAAGCTGCAGCCTTCATCCACTTTTGCTTCTGCCTGTCAGGCTGCAATGTGAAGTTCGCTTATTTACCATTACAAAATGCAATGTTTAAGAGACAACTCCAGGAGCAGCTGGCAATGCTGTTGGAATTGAAGATGGGGCCTTGTTCAGTGGCTTAGTTGTTTGAGTTATTTGAAGATAGCAGAACTGGGAGAGCAGCTGAAAGAGTGGATGGAGTTTCGATTTTGACTCCACAGCATAGACGAAGGTTAAAGAAGTGTAGATAATGACCAACATGTCACTGTGAACTAGTGGTTTTATGATGAGGCAGATTCACACTATATTATATCAGCTAGTCATGAAAATGACATATACAAGCTACAATATGATATAAGTCACTTCTGAAGATGGAAACACAATCCTGACTAGCCCAAATACAGCTCAATATTAGAAAACCTATAACTGATACCAAAAGACCCAAATCAACTCCCTAACACATTGTCAGCGAATTAGTTGATTGCTGGAAAGATAAGGGATGTACTGAAGGAGTGAATGAAACACTAGCATCCCCCAGCCATGAAACAAAAGACAATACTGCTAAAAAAACACGAATAGAATGAAAGACAACTCTCTATGATGCATAAAACGACACCAGATGGCCCAAACACAAACCAAAAACATGTGTCAGTATGCTCGTCATTTCCAGTACTATTGGACATATCAAAAATCATATGTCTAAAATACCTGGTGGTGGAGTCAAACTCAACACGTTGAGCTATGTTAAGCCCTTACTGGGATTGGCATCTTGGTGCATGCCAATATCCACCGACTCCAAGGGCACAATACTCCCTGATACCAGCGTATCGTTAATCTTGGCAACAAACCCTTATTGTTCGAAAAAAACCTCAAAACAGTTTGATTTGAGGCGAACCGAATCCTGCCAAGACTTTTGACTCAAACCACACAATTTGGCTCCAAAACTTCAAACAGGAATAAGTATGTCAGTTCTTTTCTGATTGGCTCGAATTTTTGTTATCCTGTAGCTAACATCATGCACTAAAAGATAAAAAAAACTTCAAGCCAATCAGACGAGAACTTGCATACACATTATCGTTCAAAAATCCGGGATGCAAGCCAGTTTATGATGAACCAGAGGATATCCGCAAATGTCAGATTGATCCTCGAACACAATCCCTGCTCGTTTCGATCCGTCACGAACCAGTGTGATTCGTTGCCAACACTACATATCATCATACATTGTTTCATCCTGAATTGACACCCCCTCAATCACTGATTTCATTGCTTGTTGCACCTGCACCCACCTTTTACAATTCTGCCCCTGTGCCACATGCGATGCAGTCTCCACAATTCGTCATCTCTCATTCCTCAATTGTGCAACTACCGGGTAAATCACTGATTCCTCCAATACAGATGACGACTCCTTTTCAAGTGGTGCCGCAGACACGTCTTGGACTGGGGTATACTTGACACAATGTGTGGCAGTCACCTCCAGTTGTGTTTTTGCTGGGACATAGTGAGTGGCAGTCACCTTGAGTTGTGTCTTTGCTCGGTAGTTTATTGCGACAAACCTGACAGCAGGGGTTGGGTGATTGGTTGGTTTTGAGGCACCAGTTGATTTCGGAAGAAATGGTTGAGGTTGTGGTGGTGGTGTTTGTGGAGCGGCCCTTGCACTACTTTGAGGGCAACTGCAATTGCCTGCGGAAAAGCAACAACGATGAGAGAGTTGTAAGCTGTAACAGAGAACAAGGTGGCCACAGAGTCATTGCTATTCAGTCGAGATGTATCACATGGCCACAGAGAGGTTTCACCCCGCATGAATAGACACCAAGAAGTTTAATTGGAATCCCTGGCAGGACCTAAGCAACTGACAGCACGTTGTAAAGTCTTTGCGGTGGAATCCTCAACTGGTGAAAGGCACCCTCGGTTTGTGCTGTGGTGCAGTAAGAGGTTGTTCCAAATGTCGTAACCTACTGTATAGCTTTCAAGGTTTATGTTGCACACCCGGAATGTGTATGTGAATTTGGGGATGGTAGGGATGGCATCAGTCAGAATGTTATCCAGTTTTTGTTTCTTCTTAGGGACATTGGCAACAATGGAAGGTAGCATTCAATGTTTGTGGAATGGTACATTCAGCTTCAGTTTCCCAGGATACCAGCAGTTATTATTTGCACGGGCTTTGCCATATGAGAAGTCAGCATTCCAGGTGTCATAGTTGGAGAAGGAGTTGGAGTCTGTGAGTATGGGTGGGTTCAATTTGTGATACCAATTCATTTGGACACAAGTTTTGTCAAAACATTCCTGGAAACATGCCTGGAACCCCCTCTACCATTCAATGTGTCATGGTTTGAGCTACTGATACCACCTAAAAACTTAAGAAAACACAATAGGGCAATTGTCTAGGTGGCCTAAAACAATCCTTATATCAAATGCTCACCATGTACCAACATCAGCCAGGATCCTGATATTCAAGTCCTTGAAATATCAACCCCAGCAATAGCACCAATCACAGTCTTCAATATTTACATTGAACACGAAGGCATATCTAATCTCTACACCATTCCAAGAAGCTTCACCAAAATCTCATGGCCTGAACGATGCATTATTGCTGGTGACATGAATGCCCATCATACATGGTGGAATTCACATATCAAAACACCCAAACGCGCTGACGAACTTGTTCATATCATGGAAACCAATAACTTTTCCCTTCTGAATGAACCTGACATCCCTACATACTACTACCGAAATGGCAAGGGAACCTCTATTATCGACCTGGCCTTTACATCCCAAGCTATCCATGACTCAGTTACAAATTGGGCAGTGGATGATGACGCATCAACTGGTTCAGACCATGCAACAATACGTTTTGATATTGTGCCAGAATCTGAACTTGTTACCACAGACTCCAACACGATAAGATACAACTGGAATAAGACAGATTGGGATTTATTCTCGAAAACTCTCAATACACTCTCCCATGCCTCACGAATGGTCTGGCGATACCTCCATGAACAACCAACAGAATCAAACCATAACAGATCAGCCGAACTGCTCCGAGATATGATTCTTGATGCAGTTAAGCAATCTACCCCAATTCTCCAGCTGACCACACATTCAAAACCCTGGTGGACCCCGCAACTCAGAATGTCCCGAACACAGATGAATCGTGCCCAGAAGCAGTGGAAGATAACCTGTCTTGAATGGGATCACATCAAATTCAAAGCTGTTCGAAACCAATATTTCCGGGATATCCGCACGTCCACGACATCAATGTGGATTCAATTTTTAGCAAATGCACAAGGCACTGAGATCTCTACAGCCCTCCATTACACCAAACCCAGGAAAACTCGGCGAACACCACCCCTATCATTCTCCAACACAACAGCAGTGACTTTTGAAGAAAAGGCTGTATTGTTCTGTTCTACCATGTTCCCACCCCCACCAGTAGCACCTTCCCCAACTGTTATCACCAATCGACCAACCCTGCCCTGGGTTACATTTACCCTACAGAAATCAAACAAGCAATTTTCACCTCTGCACCATGTAAAGCCCCCGGACCCGATGAGCTTCCCTTTTACTGTCTCCAGCAAGCATACCTAGCAGCCACTGAACAATTCAACAGTCTCTTTGCTATACTTCGCACCACAGGATATCACCCCACATGTTGGCAACAAGCAACGACTGTGATTATACCAAAACCTGAAAAACCAGATTATTCAATACCTAAGGCCTACCGACCTGTTGCCCTTCTCAATTGCCTTTGGAAAATCCTTGAAAAGTTGATGGCAAACCAAATTGCATACATGGCTGAAAAATACAACCTGCTACACAAAGATCAAATAGGTGGATGAAGACAACGTTCTGCTATAGATGCTGCAATGGCACTTACACATGAAATTGAACAAGGAAAACATGCAAAGGAAATCACTACTGCCCTGTTTATGGATGTGAGTGGCGCATTCGACAATGTATCCAAGGACTGTCACCTCCAAACTCTACAACTGGGCTACCCAACCGCAATTCAATTATGGGTCGACCACTTTTTATCCGACCGTACAACAGCACTGGCATTTGATGGACAAAAGGAAGAGCTCAGCCCCGTCCGGACAGGAATCCCTCCGGGATCACCTGTAGTGTTGGCAACGAAGCGGATCGGTTCGAGTCGAACCGAATCCCTGCTGGGTTCGAAGAGGATTCGATTCGTCAAACCTCGAAGTTTCGAGGTTCGACTCAAACTTCGAACCGAATCCAAGAAATTGCGATCATTAATAACTAAGCGAGTTCTTGTCCGATCGACTTGGATTTTGGTTTATCTTGTAGCGCTTGAAGTTAGCTAAAAGATAAACTAAAAATCAAGCAGTTCGGACAAGAACTCGCATACTTATTTTTGTTTCCAGTTGTGGGTCGAAATGGTGGGGTTCGAGTGAAAAAGTCTTGGCAAAGATTCGCTTCGCTGGAACCGAATCGGTTCGTCAATCGTACGAACCCCGGGCGGTTCGTTGCCAACACTAATCACCTGCATCCCCAATTCTCTTCCTCCTCTATCTCAGTCCTCTCTTCTACGAACTCACAACCCATTACCCCAGCTCCTGGACTCCAAGCTACATTGATGATGTTGCAATTGTTGTTCGAAGCAAATCAAAAGCTAATAATGCAAGATACCTTGAGGCGGCTGCACGGACAGCTTTCAAATGGGCAGAAAACAATGCTGTACGATTTGATGACTCAAAGTCAGAAATGATGCACTTCCACAATAAATGAAACAGTGATACCTCCGATGACGAAAAGATTACCCTACCCAATGGCACTACCATTTCCCCCACCACAAAAGGCATTGGCCCAGATGTGGTGAGGTGGATTGGTATTTGGTTTGACAGAAAAATCAACTTCAAACACCATGTTATGCTGAAGGCCGCAAGCGGCAAAAGAGCCCTTGGAGCCCTCAAATCACTAGCCAATACAGAATCAGGACTAACACCTAGTGCAGTCCGCCAACTATACAACGCGTGTGTTGTACCTGTCTGCGACTTCGGAGCTGAAGTTTGGTGGATGGGGCAAGCAACATATCAACAGAAATTTGAAACAGTTCAAAATATGGCACTTCGGTGCATCCTTGGAGCCTTCCGCACATCCCCAACAATAGCCCTACACAATGAAGCAGCCCTGCCACCAGTAGCTGTTCGACTTAATCACATACGAAGAAAATATGCAATTCAAATACTTACGTTTCCCGAAATGCATCCAGTCCGACAACGTTGTCCATTGACTTTCCCTCCATTTCATGAAACCCCAGAGTCTAGTAACACAACGGGGCCCTGGATTTCATGGCACACTATGCAACAAAATAACCGCAAATTTGAAACACGTCTTATCCAAACCTTATCGACCCTCAGGCCATGGATTTCCAACAGGTCGGAGATTGAAACCTATTCAACCACAGCCTGTCCACCGTGGATTGAAAGTAGAGTCAAAACGCAAATTAATCCTCGTTCAAAGGAAGAGGAAGCCAAAGCCCATGAAGTCTAGTATGCAATGTTGAAACAAGATGACCGCAATATTGTTTGTTATTCAGATCGATCTATGTTGAACAAAAACATTGGCGCAGGAACTGTAGTTGAAATGACAGGAGAAGAAGTCATTGAAGCAACCTATCCAATGGGCCATCAACAGGAAGTTTATGATGCTGAATTACTTGGTATTCTTAAAGCTGCACAGAAATGCTTTCAGATCTGTCAACGTAATAACCTCACCAAAGGACATATATGTATTTTTACAGACAATCAAGCTGCCATACGACATCTCAATACCCTCAATCCCGCCCCTGGACAGTCCACTTCCCTGGCACTCTCCAACATCGCCAATAACCTCCATGCACTCAAAACTTCTATCACAGTACAATGGGTTCCTGGCCATACAAATGTACCTGGAAATGAACTTGCCGATAAGCTGGCAAAAAAGTCCACTGTGGAAAAACCACCTACCTACTATAACACCTCTTTATCATACCTCAAGAGGGTAACCCGAGCAGCAAAAATGCAGGAATGGGGGGATTGCTGGATGCGACATCCCGCGAAAGGAAAGAACTATATTGGAATAATCCGTACCAAACCAGGCAATATTTTCAGAAGTGGCAACCGCCAGATTGCATCTACTGTCACCCAACAACGAACCGGACATGGATACTTCCGCAGTTACCTATACAAAATTCCAACTACTTCTGTTGACTCCACTCTCTGCCCATGTCACTATGGAGGTTCCCAGTCACCGGAACATCTCCTACTAAGATGCCCTTTATATCAACGCAAAAGACAAACCATGCGGAAAGAGATTGGAGTTGTACACCCTGGATATCTCTGGAAGCATCTTCTTTATACCGACAAAGCAATGCAACCTTTGAAACATTTTCTGCGCGACACACATATAGCTACTCGAATATGGTACCTGGGCCAATTCCCTGATGATGAACACCTTGGGCATGGCAACATCCAAATTGCAAGCCAGGGAACTGTCAACAATATGGTGGTGGAACATCAGAGTGAGAGTGGAGGGGATGATGGGGGGGAGGATGATGTGAAGGAAGGAGAAGCAGAGAGTTGAGAGGAGGATGAAATTTGAACGGAGAAGGGAGGAGGAGGGTAAACTCCAAGGGGAGAACCCGCATGATATGCAGGACCAAGCCGAATGAGACTGACAGATATTTTATCATTGTATGAAGCGTGTTACAAACCGCTATGATTTATTGGAAATTTCTTTGTAACTAGAGCAGGGGAGATAGGAGACTGCGGAGCAGTGCGACCTAGCCAGGGATTTTTCGTTGTTTTCATTGTTCGGTTTTATTCGTTGTTCTTGTTCAAGGTTATTGGTTTGTACCTCACCGGCCATAGCCTGTGGGCTGCATGCTGTATGATGAATAAATAAATAAGTAAATAAAATGTGTCATGGTTGTATTGATATCTGCTGCTTCCACATTTCCTGAAACTGTTGCATGTGCCTTGTAGTCACAGGGTCCATGAAATGAATAACATACATCAAGTCAATCACACTATCATTCTTGACACCATTACTGGCATATATCTGAATAAGGCCCCAAATATGCATGGCCATGAACTGCTGCATGAAACCATCCAGAAGTAGAGTATCCTTAATCACATTCGTTTTCTGAGGGGGTGGATGGGATCTTTTTGGGAGCAGTCACAATGTTCTAAGCTTTGTGGAGTATATGAGGGGTAAAGCAGGGTCAGGGTTAATATGTTTAAAAAGAATGAAATCTGACTAAGTAAGTAAAGATGGAGTAGATAAAGAAGATGGAGAAGAATCAAAAAAGATGAAGTATATGGCATAATATATGCAGTGCAAAGTAAACCATTCAAGTTGCTAGAATCATGCGAGCAGCTCACAGAAGGTTTGAAGAATTGGGGATATTAAATATTATACTCGAGAAGGGACTTTCCTGGTTGTGAGTCACAATCAGTACTTTTCATCCAGTCTGAATGATGCTCAGCATGTGTCATTCGACACTGACAGCCATTTGAAACAGTCCATGAGTCTTGTCAAATGATAGTTGGGTCAAAGTATTAAAATTTGTCAGTTTGAGTCCCTACCATACAGCTGGGACATCAAGTTCCAATGTTATGACACAGTGCGGTTTCATTAACATTGGGGACCTGCTATTCAAAGTGAAAGATGTGTCACCAGCATATCTAACAATATATGGACCTTTGGGACACCAGTGTCACTTGGGGCGGTGGTGTGATGAATTCTGAAAACAAGTCTTCGCACGAAAAATGAGTCATATCGCAAGTTTTCACCCAAGGTTTGGCCAGTCATGTGCACTAGCAGCCCAAATACACTTGCAACCTTGTGCACATACAGCGCAACCATATATTCAAACTCACTTTGAACTACAAGTTCACCAGATCAAGGTAATTCTCCAAGAAATATATATCTTGATACCAAAATCAGTAATATTGTATGTTTTAGCTCTAGTTTTGCCAGTCAAGTATACTTGCAGCCCAAACACACTTGCAGCCAAGTGCATTTAGAGCCCAAGCATACTTTCAAGCCTGCTTTGAACTGCAAATGGGACAAATGAAGGTGACACTCTTAGAAATACATGTTTTATAGATAATATCCACACCTTGAAGAACCTCCATTGTATTATGCTGAATTCCATGACCCATGCATGTAAATGACCCTTGCATGGCAATGCTCAAGACATTCTGAATTCAGGTCTTAGCATATTTCAGACAGTCTGAACCATGGGACCCATATGAACTTTGAACCGTTTGTGCTCTGTATGCTTGAACCCATATATGTCTGGCCTGTGGCTCTATAAATACATCCACAGCAATCATCTTCAATATTGTGCCCAACCCCATGAACAAAAACAAGACTCCAAGCCACATGAACATGTTCAAAAAAACCTGCAGCAATGTATTCATAATTTTAATGTGGCTTTCATGCTAATCATAACCATATTGACACTCCCGACGTGTTTCTTCTGTTGCACACATTTCCTTCTCCCGAATCCTCTGAATTAGACCTAAACACAATTGCAAACTTCTCATATTGCGATGCTGGTACCCCTGTTGCATACGTTCCGACCGACGAGGAGCATAACACTCAGCAATACTTCGTAATGTTCTCTTCTCCATTCGGCAGTGAAGTGACGCACAATTTCGCAGAACTTGTCAAGCATTCGGGGCTGAATGTCAAGGGTTCAGGGTTCGGAGTTCTGGGGGTTGGAAAATCCAAGAGCCAGAAGGCTTCAAGAGTCCAAAATAGCCTGTAGCTAAAGAAAAGAAGACTGTACGCAAGGGACTCAATCCAGCATCACCGAATGTGAATGAAGTAACAGCCAAAGCTAATTGATTGTTTTATAGACGAGAGAACGAGTAAAGAAAGAAACTTATCCTCCACAAAACGCCTCACTTATTTACAGTGATTCACTCATTCATAATACATTCGAACTCCTGCTTTCTTTGTATACCGATTTGGCACAATTCCGTCGATTTCCTAATTTGAAACTTGATTTCATTTTCGCCATACTTAACATTTTATATTACTCCCTGATCCTCACTCCACCACCGATCGTCACTCAGTACACCTGTGACAGTAGCTCCCCCTCGCAAATGCCGAGTACCTACGATGTTCATGACCTCCGCTTGCCAGGTTGTTCGGTGTGAAAATCATCGATAGCCTTAAGTCAATCTATTTTCGCTGCAGGCTCCAAACTGCACTCATCATACCCTTTGCATTTTACTAGATATTGTAATTGCTTTCGGAACAGCCTGGAATTGTGCACCCGCTCGACTTCGTACTCCTCTTCTCTTCCGACTATCAGCAGTGATGGGGATTCTTGCTCTTGAAACAGAAGCGGATCATGAGCGCCTTTCTTCCCACGAGATATCGGTTGGACATCATAAATGTATAGTTGGTTGGATAGTTTGATTCAATAGGTCCAGGGACCGATAATCTCAGTGATCTTGTACGGCCCTACGCATTTCCAGTCAAGTTTCTTGCTGGGTCGATTTGTTGATATATTTCGTGCGTCCAGCGATACTCTATCGCAGACTTCCATTGCCCTGCCGACCCTTTGGGACTTGTTGGCATGTTCAGACTGTACAGCCTGGGTTCTTTTCATATCTCCCCTGAGTTCGCTGAAAAGTTGCTCAATCCATTGGGCGATCTGCTGGGCTTTGACTTTGCGAATATTGTCAGGATCGTTGATTGAGTGTTGGCCAAAGGTCATTCGTGGATGAAAGCCATAGTTGCCAATTAATGCGGTGCAATGAGTCGTGTCCAAGGCATGATCGTGAGCTGCCAATTCCGGCAATAGTAACCACCAAACCAAATCATCCTGCTGGTAATTAAAAAAATTTCGGAGATACTGTTCCGTTACTACATTGACCCTTTCAGTTGGGCTGTCAGTCTGCAGATGAAATGCAGTTGACAGCCTTTGTTCGATTGCCAATCTTTTCCAAACGTGTTTCCAGAATTGCCAAGCGAATTGCTGTCCTCGATTGGACATTATGGTTTCGGGCAGTCTGTGCAGTCTGAACACTTCTTTAACGTACATTTCTCCTGGCTTCTTTCCATCTACCTAGTCCGTACAGGGTACTAAATGACGCATCTTCATTATGCAATCAACCACTCCCCATACTGCGCGGAAACGTTCGCTCTTTCTGGCAGTCCGACTACAAAGTCCATACTCAAGTCTGGACATGGTGGCTGCGGTCCGTCTAATGGTCGTAACAAGTCATGATCTTTTCCATGAGTTGTCTTGCTCCGTTGGCATGTGTGGCAATGTCGTACATAGCTATTCACGTCCTTCCTCATCTGATTCCAGAAGTGACTTTGGTGTAGCAGGTCATATGTTTTTGCTTGTCCTGGATGTCCCACCACCAGAAAGTCATGGCAATTTTGGATCCACTTGAGCTTATCATTGTCCATTGGTTGGATTTGTTGTAACTCGGAGACTTCTAGCGGTTCTTTCCTGGGTATGCCTATTTCTGGGCATTACATACATACTCTTTGTACCCAGTGCCACAGCTCATCGGCATTTAGTGAGTCGTTATCGAGGTGAATTGTTTCCATGAATGTTACTACCAGGTATTTGCACAGTTCCTTGTCAAGATTTTCCGTTTTTAACACGATTTGTTGGGTTTTTTCTGCCCCCCCTTTTGGAGAAATGTTTCCTGGCATTCTGTTAAGTACATCAGGTTTCTGACCTTATTTTTCTGGGCAATAGACTATCTTGAACTCAAAATTTGACAAGAACCCGGACCATGTGGTGTGTCTTCAGTTCAGCAATTTAGAAGTCATGAAGTACTCCAAGATCTTGTGATTGGTGAGGGTCTCAATAGAATGCGCTGTTTCTTTCCATTCAGGTTTCCATTGTTCAAGGCTTTTGACTATCGCGCCTGATTCTTGTTCTTATATTTCTTAATTTTCTTCGGCAGGTAAATGTTTTTTGGAGAAGAAGGCTACTGGGTGTAGCACTCCTTTGTCGTTGGACTGAGAGAGGACTCCTGCAGATACGTAACTTGAGGTGTCAGTATTAAGGACTATCTGCTTTTCATAATCAAAATGGGCTAGCACTGGTGCTGTCATAATGGCTCTTTTGAGTTCCGCAAAAGCCCTCTTTTGATCAGGTCTCCAATGAATAGGTACTAACTTTTTGGTAAGTTTTGTTAGCAGTTGTACCACCCCGCTGTAATTCCATATGAACCGTCAATTAAAGATAGCAAGGCCTACTAAGACTTGGACTTCTTTAAGTTTCTCCAGTGCTTCCCAGTTTTCAAATGCTTGGATCTTCTCTGGATTCATTCTGATTCAGTGTACTCCGACAATCAACCCTAGGTATTCGATTTCTTCCGTATGAAACTCGCATATTTCTGCTTTCAGGTAGAGGCTGGCTTCCTTGAGTGATGTCATTACTGTTTGGATGTGTTCCCTGTATTCTTTCAGATAGTCGCTGTAGATGAAAATATCATCCAAAAAGCCACACTGAAAATATCCCAGAATGGTCGTAGTGGATTATAGATGAACTCTTGCAATGACGCCGGTGAGTTGGTATGTCCGACAGGCATAACTAAGCATTCGAACAGTCCATAGCGGGTCCTAACGGCCGTTTTCCATTCATCCCCTTCTGCGATTCTAATCATGTTATATGCCTCTCAGACATCAAACTTGGTATAATAGTCGGCCTTGGAGAGTCTTAGCAAGGTTTCTTGGATCAATGGTATGGGATATCAGTTCCTTGTTGATCCTTCATTTAGACCTCGATGATCGACACAGAGCTCTATGCCTTCTCCCAGCTTTAGAGCGATGATTACTGGAGCTCTGCAAGATGATGAAGATGACCGGATGAATCGCTTGGACAAGATTTTCTCCATCCATACTTGCAAAACTTGTAGCTTTTCTCGAGATAAGGTGTAAATAGGTCCCAATGGCGATGTGAAATCCTCTTGCAATTCCATTTTATGATGGTTGGATCGGTGTGGTGGTAGCATTTCCGCAACTACCTTGCCGAACAAGGGTAGAAACTTGAGAATTTACTTGGGGATGACTTCTTCGAGGGGTTTCTCCTGTACATCTTTTACTCCCAAGGCTTTGTTGATCTTGTACAGTGTGACTGTATAAACCTTGAGTTTCTCCCTTCTGATTTGCCTCATGAAAGGTGATACTGCTACCACAGAGATGTCTAATTTCAGCCCTTCCGGATCTGTGGCTGTTGTTTATATGCTGTTGCCCCATACCCATACACTCAAATGATGTTGGTAGTGCTGTTGGCAATAACTGCTTTCGAAGCCAATTTTTCCGCTCTGGAATCTGACCATGACATCGTGGAGTGGTAACAATGGCAGTCCCAGCATGATCAGGTAATGCCCTAACTTTGTTACGAACACTGGTAGTTGTTCCTGATGTGATTGTATTTCTATGTTCAAATCAGCCATGGTCGTAATCGTTCCTGATTGGATGGGTCTTCCATCAATAACATCTTACTCTCTTCACTCTCGTAATTAATTTCTTCTAACTGATGATGGCCAACAAAATCTATATCCACAAATGCTATTCCTGTGGCTCCGCAGTGAATCAAAGCATGCATATTGATTAACCTGTCCCCGATTTTCAGCGAACATTTCACAAAACGATACTTGCTTTGCATTAAGGACACCTGAATTTCTGCGCTACTAATCAAGAACTGCGAAATCCCAAAAGGAGACTCAACAACTGTAGACCGAGGAGATTAGTGCGCAGCGCAATGGCCATTCACATAGCACCAGCCTAAACTCGCTCTAACTCGACTTTCTTTCCTAAATCTGTGTCCATTTCATTCCCTGCTTTGCTAAAAGATGTTAGTTCCACCTGTCCTGACGCTACTTTCAACTTTCTTGGGCATGACACCACGCACTGCATGCTAAATCGGCATGATATACCAAGTCTTCCTTCGTGTCACCACTTGCGTTGTTCTGCGGTACTCTTGTTCCCATTGAATGCCGAGAGATCCATTGAAGTGGGGCCATAACATGCTGTGAGAGTTCTGGCAGGTGCTATCTGCGGGCTGGATATGCTGTTGTTTGTCGTTACAGTTTTCTTCTATCCCACTGTCCATCTTCCTGATTTTTCTTCAACAGCTGGAGCGCAAATCTGTAAATCTCACTTTGAGCAGAGTGTAACAATATCGGTAAGGTCTTCCGGAATATAGCAATGTTGTAGTGAATCTTTGAATTCTTTAGATGGGCCTTGTCTTTGCACATTTAGATGGGCTGCTTCATTCCAGTCAACATCCAGCACCCAGTGTTCATATTCTGCATAATACTAAGCAAATTCTCGGTCTTTTGTTCGAAGCTTAAGGAGTTCCTGATTGGAAGTGGCTCGTATAACTTCATCTCCAAAGGCTGGCTGTAATAGATCGCACAGTTGTGCCAACCATGGGTGGTCGAGGTTACGCGTGATTCTGCTGATGAATCGCTGGATTTGATTCAATGCCATGTCTGCTAGCCGATTTGCTGCATATCGCGTGTTGCACTGCTCATCGAAGAATCATTGTGGTTCAACTGGTAATTTCATCGCAACTGTGCTATCCATCCTCGGAGTGCTCTTCTATCCGTTCCCGTGAATCAGATAATTTCGCTGCCTTTATGTCCCCTATGTCCACAACTATTACCACTATTGCCCGTGAGTCCCAGCACTCTTTTGACCTGGTCCTGATATTCATTTCTTTCTTCTCCACAGATCCTCAACTGTTCCTCTGTTTCTTCTGATTCCTGTCTGAGTCATTCTGTCCCCTCTGGTGCTCTGTTCTCTAATCGTTGTTCCAAGTTCAAGATTTTTTCTTCCAGATCCTGGCGGTTGCATTCTCGGGCTCCTTCCTCCGTGGTTCATAACATATGTTGCGTAAGAGGTAGCTTCTATTTCAGGTTGTTCTGTTTCTCGATGACAATGTTTCCTGCAGCCAACAACTCTGATATTCATGCTTTCGCATCCTTCCCAGATTGCTGTTTCTTAAGTAACTCATTTAGCCTGCTGGTGGTTGGTAACAAAGCAAGGGCTGTTAGTCCAGGGTTGATTGCTTGAATATGTTCCCAGAGTTGTTTTTCGTCCATTGCCTTCATTTTCGCGCATATTACATTTTCCAATTCTAGCTGGAGTTCTCCGGTCAACGTTCCATCGCAGGTTGATATAGGAGATTCTCTTGACATCTTTGCAATTTTTGAACAGTTATTGGTGTAGGTATTTGTTGATTCACCAGCCGAAGGTTTGTGCTACTTCAAGACACTCGCCAGAGATGTGCCTCCAGATATCGCTTTTTGAGTATATCCAGCAGTCATTGCCACAAGGGGTTTCACACCACATATACGAACTGGAATTCGCGTACATTGACGCCTGATGGTGAATCGTTATCGATTTTGTTCGTTGACTAAATAACACTCTTCGGTTGCTTCGATACTGGCTGAAAAGGCGTTTTGGCTTGCCCATGGACTATGTACCACAGCAATAAAGACTCGAGGTCGATAATCGAAAATGGACCGAGTATACAGTCTTGTTCCTCAATGCAATCGAAAAATATATTGAATTCCTCTATGCCACAGTTGCAGGTAGATATTATGGTCCACTCCTGAATTGCTCTGCAGTTGCAGTGGATGGTTGGATTTGGATAATTGTGATCTAAATCTCCCTCTTGTTCTGAACAATAATAAACATAAATACAGTCGCAGGTTCTTTTGTCCTCACTTATGTATTGAGAAGTGGCACTGGTTGCAGATAATATCTGGGTTCGTAGGTCTTCGAAAGGTCCACAAGTAAGATAAACAGATGTGGCTCCCATAGGATTGGATGACCAATCCATTTTTGAAATTGCTTGCTGATTTAAACACTTTGCAAGACGCATTACAAATACGATGACAATAATAGCAACCTAAATGGCGAGGGTAATGGTACATACAACAAAAATATTACCAGTGGAATCGATTTTAGACTCATCCTTCTGCCAAGGATTTGGGGCTGAATGTCAAGGGTTCAGGGCTTGGGGTTCTAGGGGTTATAAAATCCAAGAGCCAGAAGGCTTCAAGAGTCCAAAATAGCTTGTAGCTCATGAAACAATGACTGTACACAAGAAACTTGATCCAGAATTACCGCTTGTGAATGAAGTGAAAGCCAAAGCAAATTGATTGTTTTATAGACGAAAGAACAAGTGAAGAAAGAAACATATTCCCCACCAAGTGCGTGGCTTAGATACAGAAATGCACTCGTGCATTGGATATTTGAACTCCTGCTTTCTTTGTACACCACTTTTGCACGATCCCGTCGTTTCCCCCATTTCAAATTGGATTTCATTTTTGTCATGTTTTAGCCTCCACTCAATACTTGATTTCGTTTGGGTCATGCTTTAGCCTCCACTCAAAACAAGACTTTGTACTTGTTGTGCTTTAGGGTACATTCGCAACCTGATTTCATTTTTGTCGTACTTGACATTTTATATCACTGACCAATTCTCACTCCACCACCGATTGTCACTCAGCACAACTGTGACAGATCTGGTTACATCATAATGTTTTCCCACAACGGTCACTGACAAATTACTGATAGACAACTGCAGCCTTAAAGGGAGTGTGCTTGGTGCTCTGTAATCGTATTATCAACTGCGACAGCAAATCCACACAATGGTGGATGAATTTGGCCATGGCTCCTGGAAGACAACTCTGTTGCAGATGGTATGGAGTGTGTACCATCCAGATGCAATTGAGTTTTGGCACTATGATATTATAGAGTGGGCGAAAAGGCTACTACAGCAGCCAGCATATAAGGAACATCTTACTTATACTCCAAAATATTGCTTCAATGATTCTGGGTACTGTGTTTACAAGAAGATACATATTTCGAACTGGTGAAGAAACATGCACGTCAGCTTCCGGCATATGCTGTTCACAATGCTCACAATTATGTACGCAACAATACCCTCAAGTTGCACACTGGTGCCAATGCAATTGATGTCTGACACCTCCCACCTTTCAAACTTCTCTAGTGCGAAGAAGGCATGGCTGATATATGTGACGATTGGCAACCTATCAGCAGCTGCACGCATCAAGTACACAATGCACTGTGTATCATTGGTTGCACTTTTGTGTATTGCCATCAGGATGCGTGATGTGCCACTCAAAAGAACAAATACTCAGACAGAGCATAATCAAATGATCTCTCAGAATATGCTACAGCATGTGTGGCAACCCCTACTCAATTTTGGGACATGCACCATCTCTGTCCGCTGTGCTGATGGCCACTACAGGAATGGTTATTTGACACTGGTTGTGCGGATGGCCGATTACACGGAGCACTGTGACTTTCACAACATCAAGAATGGTGTATGATACAAGTGCAAATGCCCTGAGTGGAAGATGGGTAATCTACCCCACCAATATGTGTCACATGACCTCCAGGATCATAATATGTATTGTATGCTCTCGGATTCATATACACCTCTCAGTATGGCTACACTCAAACTCCATGATGTCAGTCTGGACTTCCACATCTTATGGTATCTTGATTGCATCACCAGCAATCTTCTTAAGTCTGTGCTACTTCATTTGATGCCAATTGGAATGTTGAACTACCTCCTGACATGGCTTCACAAATTTCTCAAGCAGCATAAGCAGCATGACATGCTCAACAATATTTTGCTCTCAGTGCCTACATATCTTGATTCAACAAAGCCCAGATGTGCATATGAGGAGGTTTTACTTCGCAGTAGAGCAGAAATCAAAATGATGATACAATTCCTTGTGGGTGTTGTACGCAATGCTCTGCAGGACCCAAGCCCCTCTGAGCGTAGTGTTTTTGGCCCTGCAGTTGAGTGCTCTTGCTCCCTTATTGAGTTCTATTTCTATTGCCAGTATCACTCTCATAATGATAAAACAATAGACCTTATAAGTGATGCTCTATATTGCTTCCATGATTTGAAGTATGTCTTTCAACAATTCGGCGCTAGGCAACAACTTGCAACAGATACCAAAGAGAGACATACAGAATTGTGGGCCAAGTGAGATACTGAATGGAATTTTGTGGAAGACAAGTTGAAAATAGAAGCCTTGCAATAGTGTATTTATGATACATAGAAAGACAATATTGATGCAGAAATTGCCGAATTCATTCAAGATGGTTGTGATTTCAACTTTCCCCGGATCCATCTCATGCAGCATATTGAACTGCAGATACAATGGTACACATTGCTTGATCAGCAGTTGGCAGCTATCTGAGAAAGCTTTCACCAGAAGCAGCTAATGGACAGGTTCAATGTCTTTAATGAAACCAGTGATTACTATACTCAGATGATCAACCACTACCTTCAGAGTGATGCATTCACTATCGAAAAGGCCAATTGCAAGGTTTGCAGTTGGAAAATCGATGCTCCACAGGCAACAATGGAAGTGGAGATAGAAGTAACCACTAGATGTTGTATATGGAGGTTCATATTGCCCCAGCAGCACAAAGGAAAGGAGAAAGTCACCAACTTGCAAGGCCTCTTGAAAACAATCAGTAACAATATCCCACAAAATGGATTATGCCATGCCACCTGTCATTGTTTGTACAAGAAGATCCACATCGATTTGGATGATCTTTCAAGCAGCGCTGCCACAATGTACCATGGATTGGAGGTAGAATGACACATTATGCATGGTGAGCTCATCGTTCAGAAGCTCAGATGAACTGGAGATCAACAATAGTATTCAGGGGCTGACTGCCATGACTGGGTATGGGTTCAGACTTAACTACATCAGGAGGGGCTGGAGCCATATTGCAAGTCACTGCAGGGACGTGTACCATACTATATGCTTCGTCTATTCAAGCTGAGTATAGTCCATCTGTATGGTAAGATTACCTTTCAGCCAGCATATGTTGGAGTGACAATGCCTGCCAACAGTGGAATGCTGGAAAGTGCATCGCAGCTTGTCAGGATTGTCAAACAATCTTCTGGAGGTGCATATACAGTGATTAGTACATGAAATATTGTGCATACAGCTCACTTCATTCCAAAGGAGCCCATTGTGTCACAGTTGGAGAATACAGGATGGATGGTCAATAGTCATATTGACCGAGCAATCTGGAAGGACATTTATTATATGCTGGAGGATGAGTTGAATACATTGGTGAAAAGGGTATAAACTATATTCAGAAGTGTGAATGGATGTAATAGACTTAATCAAGACTACTTTGCAAAATGTTCATAGTATGGTGATATATGCAGTACATAGCATCATTATTATATTACACAGAGCAGTGTGGCCACCATGCACCGATCACTACACAATGGCAATGACCAGACAAAAAACACAGTACATTCAATGTCAAAAGGCATCAAGCAAGATGATTTGTGACCATATGATTCTATAGCACCTCCAAGTGTTTTTGCTGTGCCTATGATGATATGGTTGCTGACATACATATCACCCTGCCTTCCGGTGTTCCAGGCACTCCGGACATACAACTCACACCTGGGTGTAATGAATGTATCTGGGTCCAGGGATGTTTTCCTGATATATAGAAACTTTGACCATTCCAGATAGGCACAATACAATGCCTATCGGCCTGCTTATATTCTGCAGGATCCTTTTAAGTACCGTTGGAAAAACTTAATAGATACATAATATGCCATCTGAATATTACATCATTGTTGTTATATTTATTTCACTAGTTGCTGTCTGAATACATGGTGAATCAATTCAAAAGACAGCTGTTATAAACCATTTAAATGAAACTCCAACTGCATAAGCTGCCAATCAGGTACTGTTCAATTGATGGCGATCTCACAGGGACCTTACATGTGAGCAAGAATATTTCTAACAACCAGTTGAATAATGAAACTGGACTATGGATAATACACGTATATATTAATATTACTATGCCATCCAATGTTGGTCGAAAGTGAGACAATATTATCAGATATATTTCAACCACTAGACAAACTGTCCATCAAATATCAAATTCTGGTGGCATTACGCGTACAATGTATGTCACAGTTGTGATGAGTAACAATTGATGGTTGAGTGATGATCAGTGAATATTACAAAGGATAATGCACCATGAGAATGAAATCCGGTTTTAAACAATGGTTAAAAGCATGACGAGAATCATATCAGGTTTTGAACGGAGGCCAACGCACGACAAGATTGCTATCAGGTTTCAAACAGGGACCAAAGCACAATGAGAATAAAAACAGGTTTTGAACGAAAGCCAAAGCACGAGGAGACAGATCATCATGAATTGAATCATGTTTCACTGGAGACGTCATAATGGAAAAGCGGTGTACAGAGGAAGTAGGAGTTTGGAAGTATTCTTGGAGTAGGAGTTTGGAAGTATTCATGGAATGAGTGAATTGTGGAAGAAATCACTGTATCTAAATTAGGCATTCGGCGGAGAATGAGTTTTCTTCTTCACATGTCCTCACATCTATAAAGCAATGAACTAGCTTCGGTTTTCACCAATTTCACACTCGGTGATTCTGGATCAATTCTCTTGCCCACATTTCACGTCACCTGAGCTCCAGACTATCTCTGATGGTCCAGCCATTCTGGTTTATGGTTGCAAGGACCCCAAAAACCCCGAGCCTTGAATCCTCAATATTGAAGCCCTGAACCCTTGACAGAAGAACGAGTCAACAATCAATTCTGCAGGTGATATTCTTGTGTTATATGCCGTTATTCCCACCATTGAGGCTGCTATTTCAATCATCGCAGTTGCAACGCGTCCTGCCAAAGTTTGTAAATCCGCAATCTATTTGGAAAATTGATTGGTTACCCAATGCTACTGGAGACACATCTGTTTATCTTGCTTGCGGACATTTCAAAGATATACAAATCCAGATATTGTCTGCGACCAGTGCCACATCTAAATCCATGAGCAAGGATGATAGGACCTGCAACTGTATGTATTTTCATTTTTGTTCAGAAGAAGAAGGAGATTTAAATCATGCCTATCCAAACCCAACCATCTACTGCAACTGGAGTGCAATTCAGGATTGGGCCATAACATCTATCTGCAACTGCAACACAGAGGAATTCGATACCTTTTTTGATTGTGTTGAAGAACAAAACTGTATTCTTTGTTCACTTGGACTCTTGGCCTCGAAACCCTTTTGCCCTGGTATCTAGCCAGGCATTGATGTGCCACAACCAAAGAAGTTGTTGTTGTTGCAACATTCCTTGTTCCAACCAGTGCTGGATGTACTGACCAGATTATAAGTGGAAACTCAGCTGTGATGAGAATGTAGAGAAAGAACATTAATTAGGATTCAATCTGATCACCTACCTACATAAATCACCTTTCGAAAATAGAAACTAACATCGTCAGCAGCAGGTAGCACAATGACCCACGACACATTCAAATCATCAGGGAGCACCCAGAAGTCTTGTTCAGAATGATCATTACAGACTTTACAATGCTGAATCACCAAAATCCTCTCAAAGCAGCCAACAAAATAAAGGACTACATTGTTCAAATAGCAGGAGAACCTCCCTCCAAGATTGAAAATGAGGTCAGTGAACAGAACCACCAAATCATGACACAGGCAGAAAGAATTGCTGCGTCAATGACCGAAGGAAAAAACCGACTAACAAGCACAAATATTACAGATCAAGAGCTGGCATTGGCACAACAACAGGTGAAGGACTTGCAAGCAAGAACAGCCATCTGTACACATGGAGACTTGCAAACAAAAATCACTGATCTAGAACAACAACTAGCAAGCAGAGCACCAGAAGGGACGGAGAACCTCAGACAATATATGGAAGAAACTGATGAGCAGTCGAATATCTGTGGAGAAGAAGGAAATGAATATCGGGATCGGATCAACAGAGTGCACACACTCATGGGGAATGGTGGTAATAGTGGCAGTTGCAAGGGACATGACGATGGAGAAATTCTCCAATATTTCTGAAAAGATAAGAGAACACTCCAAGTATAGATAGCAACATTAACAATGAAAATTGCAGATAAACCGACAAGATTTTAAATGAGCAATCCAATATGCGATATGCCGCAAATCGATAAACAGGCGTGCCGTACAATCAAATCCACCTATACTGCAGCAGCATTGCTGGTGACCTCGACCTCCTATCACTCGAAAGATTGTGGGACCTATTACAGCTGGCTTTGGGAGATCATTACGTATGAGCCACTGTCAATCAAGCAGTCCTTAAGCTTTACCAAAATGACCCAGAGTTCTCTCAGTATTGCTCAAAAATTCAACCATGGGTGCCGGATGTTGTGTGGAACAAAGCAACCCAAGTCAACGTACTTAAATAACATTCAACTGAAGGATTGAATGATTTACTACAACATTGCGACATTTCAAAAGACCTTATAGAGTTTGTCAAACTCTGATCAGAGGGAGATGCACAGATCTGTACCTGAGTGGCCAATAAAACATCCAGAAGATGGTCAGCAGGGTCAAAGAAACATGCACTCCTGAGCAACACCACACCTGCCTCAGAAACACTACCAGCAGGCACGCTGGCAGGTAAACATGGCCCCACTCTAATGAATGTCTCGGAAGTCCAAGGGAAAGAAAATACCATGGAAGCATGGAAGTGGCGAAGGGAAGGAGGACTTTGTATGAACTGCGGAAATGGCACGCACTTTGCGGCATTTTGTCCAAGGAAGTTGAAAGCAGTGTCAGGACATGTGGAAATAATACTATTTAGGGATTCAGAAAAAGGAAAAGAAGTGCAGCAGCAAGTTAAGTCGGGAAAATTTTAATCCAGTGCAATAAGAATGACCATGGTTCTGGGCATGAATCCCCTGTGACTACAGTTGTTTGGTCTTGTATTGGAATTTCGCTGGTTTTTAATTAGTAGCTGAAGAATTGAAAAGTCTTTGATGGAAAGCAAGTATCGTGTTGGGAAATGATCACTGAAAATCAGGGACAGGCCAATTGATACACACACTATGATTGACTGCGGAGCAATGGGAACAATATTTGTAGATCAATATTCTGTTTGCCATCATCAGTTAGAAGAGAAGGAAATATGAGAGGGATGAGAGTTAGAAGTTATCGATGGAAGACCCATCGAATTAGGAACCATTTCAACCATGGCCAAGTCAAGTATAGACATACTCTCAGATCAGGAGCAAATACCAGCATTTGTAACAAAGTTAGGGCATTATCTGTTCATACTAGAATTGCCATGGTAACAACTGCTCGACGTAATGGTTGAATTCCAAACCCAAATACTGGTCTTTCAAAGCAGCTACTGTCAACCGCATTGCCACCATCTATCAAGTATATGGGTATGGGGCAATCACCCAGAAACAACAGCAGCAGATCTGGAAAGGCTAAAGGTAGACATCTGTGCAGTAGCAGCATCACCTTTCATGAAGAAAATAAGAAGGGAGAAATTCAGAGCCTACACTGTCACATTGTACACAATCAATCAAGCCTTGGGAATTCAGGACCTACAAGGCAAACCTCTTGAAAAAGTCTTTTCTAAGGAATACCACAAGATTCTACCGCTATTCAACAAAGCAATCTAAGAAACAGTACCTCTGCATGGACCTTCTGATCAAAAAATTTAACTGCAGGATGAATTCACACCTCTATTTGGACCTATCTACAATCTCGCACAGAAAGAATTGGGAGTATCAAATGGATGGATAGAGAAGAATTTATCTAAGAGTTGATTGATCATGATCATGAGCCTGCGAAGCCTCGGTACTTTTCGCTTTGAAACCGGGACAAGGCCTGAGACGCTGCATCAACTATGGAGGCATGCACACAGGAATAATCAACAACCAGTATCTTCTACCATTCATCAAACAGATCTTGCTGAGACTCTCCAAAGCCCAATTCTATACCAAGTTGGATGTCTGCAACGAGTACAATAAGATGTGAATTGTTCAAGGAGATGAATAAAAAACCGCTTTCAGAACTTGATATGTACTTTTCAAATCCTTCGTCATACAATGTTGACTGACCAACACGCCAGCATTGATTCAAGAATTGATCAATGATACGCTACGCCGCTTTTTGGACATATTGTGCATGGGATCTTCGGATGATATCATCATATATAGTGAAATTCCAGAGTAATATATACAGCACCGCCGAGTAGTCATAATATCACTCAAGGAAGCCCACCTGTATGTTAAAGCAGAGAAGTGCAAGTTGTATAGGGAAGAAGTATAATATCTTGGATGAATGGTTAGAATAAATGGAATCAAAATGGATCTGGACAATGTTCAAGCAGTTAACAACTGGAAATACCAGGGAAACTCAAGGAAGTCCAAGTCTTCCTAGTGTTTGCAAATTTTTACCAACAGTTCATACGGAATAATTGCAAGGTAGTGCAACCACTCACAAAAGTGACAAAAAAGCTAGTAAGTTTTCACTCAGAACAAGAGCAAAACAGGGCATTTGCAGATCTCAAAAGGGCCATTACGATGGCACCAGGGCTAGCCCATTTTGATTTTAAAATATAGATAGTCCTCAACACTGACACTCCAAGTTTCATATGTGAGGGAGTCTTCTTTCAATATGACGTTCCAGGAGTGCCACACCAAGTTACCTTCTTCTCCAAAAAATATTCGTCCGCAGAGGACAATTACAAAAATTATGATCAAGAATTAAACGTGATAGTCAAAAGACTAGAACAATGGAGACCCAAGTGCAAAAGTTCAGCACACCCAATCAAGATTCTCACAGATCATTAGAACCTTGAATACTTCATGACATCGAACCTGTTAAATTGAAGGCAGACGAGATGGTCCGAATTTCTCTTTTACAGAATCAGTCGACTTTGAAAACGACTCTGTAAGTTTCAAAGCGCTATAGAATTTGATGAAGAAGGTGAGTCAGCATAGTCTGTACAATTGTAGTGAAGGGCTGTATACCCATAAGAAACGGCCATTGGAAATCTCTGCAATACAAATCCAACCTACAGACGAAAACAAGCACGAGTGGATTCCAGAATCCCATGATTCGCCAGTCACTGGACATCCAGGACATGCACAAACCTACAACCTTCTGAGCTGAAGACATTCCTGGAACCAAATAAGGAAGAACGTAGATGGCTACATACGAAACTGAGACAATATCAGTGAAGCAAGACAACAGATGGCAAGACTCATGGCTTGTTATGACTGTTAAAAATACCAGAGCAACCATGGAAGGACTTGAGCATGGATCTCTTAGTTGGACTATCAGAAAGCGAAGGGTTCAATGCAATATGGGTAGTGGTCAATTGCCTAACAAAGATACAACACCTGGCACCCTGCACTGTCACAGTAGATGGAAAGAAGCTAGGGGATGTGTACATCAAAGATGTGTTCAGACTGCATGGACTGCCTGAAACAATAGTGTACTATTGAGGGCCACAATCAACTTCGGAATTCTGGAAAAAAGTCTGTGAAAGATTGGATAATGAATGAAGACTGTCAATCTTGTTTCATTCCCAGACCTACGGCCAAACTGAATGACTCAATGCAGTAATATAATACTACCTCTGGAACTTTGTTAATTATCAGCAAAACAATTGGGTCAGGCGGCTACTATTGGCAGAGTTTGCAGCTAACAATCAATCTTCAGAGACTTCCAATTGCTCTGTGTTCTCTGGTAACTATGACTTTCATCCACGAATGACTGACGGCCAGCATCCACTGAATGATTCTAACGACACTCACAAAGTCAATGCTACACAGATAGTCAAATGGATGTAACAACTTTTTAGTGAACCCAAGGCCGAGATGCAAAGGGCCAAGGCGATACAGTCCGACCAGGCCAATATGTACTGAAGAGTTGGCACATTATTCGAAGTCAGCAATGACATTTGGCTGGACGCACAAAAGATATCAACAACCCGACCAAGCCAGAAACTCGACTGGCATCACATTGGGCCGTATGAAATCACCAAGGTCATTAGCCCCTGGGCTGATTAGATCAAATTACCAAGCCTGCTACAAATTAACAATATTCAACCAATACCTCAATTAGCAAATGTTGATTAGGGCCCCCTTCCAGTAAAAAAGCAAGAACCTCCACCACTGGTGATAGATGAAGGAGAAGAAGAGTACAAAGTAGAACGAATGGACAATTCCAGGTTGTTCCGAAGGCAATTGCAATATCTCGTAAAATAGAGAGGTTTCAACATGTACAGGTGGGAGCCTGCAGCCAATATCAATTGACTTCATGCTATTGACAATTTTCATACCAAAAAACCTGTCAAGCCAAGGTGGTGAACCTTGTAGGTGCTCGGTATTGCAGAGGGGGAGCTACTGTCACGGTTGTGATCAGCAACGATTGATTGTAGAGTGATGATATGTGAATAATTCAAAAGATACTGCACGATAAGAATGAAATCAGGTTTTTGAAAAGGCTACAAGCACCACAATAATTTTATTAGGTTTCGAACGGAAGCTAAAGCATAACCAGAATGATATCAGGGTCTGAATGAATGCTAAAGTATGATGAGAATGAAATCATGTTTTAAACCGAAGCTACATTATGAAGAGAGAGAAAAGCAGGTTTTAAAACAAGTTTCACAGGGGACGTTGTAAATAAAAAGAGGTGTACGAAGAGAGCTGGAGTTTGAATGTATTATGGAACAAGTAAATTATTGATGAAATCACTATATATAAATCAGGTGTTCGGTGGAGGATAAGTTTTCTTCTTGACTCATTGTCTCATCTACCAATCAATCGATTAGCTTTGGCTTTCCCTTCTTTCACGCTCGGTGATTCTGGATCGAGTCTCTTGTATACAGTCCATATCGTCTTTGCAGTGGGTAATCTTCAATCTTCAAGCCTTTCCAGCATACGGCTTTAATAACCCCTAGAACCCCAAACCCTTAATTCTTGATGCCGAAGCCCTGGACCCTGGACAATTTAGTCCTATTGAAACCAGTATTATAACTGCTAATGAATGAATATCAATATCTTGAATGAGATATCAGTTGTAACTGATTCATTTGAGTAGCCTCTAAATCCCGTGTAAGATATCATTGGAAGAATTAAATCATTTTATATCTGTATCACAAGATATATTCTTGTCAAATAAGCATAAAAGCCAGCTTTTACAATCAAATAGAGAACAATCCTTCAATATACCATGTAGGCTGCAGGAGTATAAGTGAACGTTATCAGTTGGTCAATAATTCTTGGTCACACACTGTTGTGCACAGGAGGAAACAGATACATTGCACTAGTGTTTTCAGGGTATTGACTGCCTTTATCGACAAATCTGTTGTAAGCAATTCATCCAAGTAGCCACGGAATTGAAGAATTAAATCACAATTTATTTGTATTGCAAGATATATTCTTGTCAAATAAGCATTAAAGCCAGCCTTCAGAAGCAAAATACTTTGCAATCTTGCAATATGACACGTACGCTGTATGAGTAAAAGTGACCGTCAACACAGTGGCAATGATTTTTAGTTACACAACATCCCTAGCAAGTGAAATTTGGAAAGCTCTAATAATATTATCGCAGTTTTGACTGCCTTTATTCACAAACTGATTTTTACTGACAAATTTAAACAACCTTTGAAACCAAACATGGAGTAATTGAATCACAATGAATCTGTATTGCATGGCATGTTCTCATGGAATATATATGAACATCCACCATCACAATCAAATTGATTGTTTTTGCACAATATAATATATGCAATGTACAACTAAAAGAGAATGTTAACGCAGTATCAGTGATTTTTGTTTACCCAATATTGGACACAGGAGGGAACAGATACATTGCATCGGTGTCATCAGCGTATCAACTGCCTTTATCCACAAATCAGTTGTAAGTGATTTATCCAATTAGCCACAGTTTGGGAGTGATTGAACCAAGATATATTTGTATCGTGATGTATATTCTCATCAAATACACCTGAATTCCAGTGTTTACAATCAAATTGAATGCAATCATGCAATATCATGTGTAGGCTGCAGCAGTGATATTGAGCATCAATAGATCGTCAACAACTTTGGGTCACACAATATGGGGCATGGGAGGGAATGGATACAATGTATACATGTTATTGGAGTATTGTCGGCCTTTATCCACATATCAGTTGTAGATGGTTCGTCCATGTAGCCACTGATTGAAAGGAATTGAATCATAATTTATCTGTATAATGAGGAATATTATCATCAAATAAGCTTGAATACCAGCTTTCACAAGCAAATCGAGTGCAATGGTGCAAAAGGACACATAGACTACAGGTGTAAATATGAGTGTCAACAGAGTGTCAACAATTTTTGGTCACACAATATTGGGTATGGGAGGGACCAAATCCATTGCATTCATGTTTTCAGAGTATTGAATGGCTGTATTTACATAGCCGTGCTTTGCAATGTATCCAGGTGAAGTGAATATTGAAGAAATAAAATCACAAGTTATCTGTATTGCAAGGTACATTCTTGTCAAATATGTATGAAAGCTAGTCTTGACAATTAAATACAGTGCTATCGTACAATACAGCATATACGCTGAAGCAGTAAAAGTCAATATTAACAGAGCCTCAACGATTTTTGTTCACACACTGCTTTGGTGTGTGAGGTTTTTTTGGCTGCACTGGTTTTATTATAGTTTAGACTGCCTTTGTTGATATATTTATTTTCACTAACATACTGTCCATCATTTGTTTCTACAAATGTTTGGTGAAAGCATGAATATTGGATATTAAGAACTCAATACACAAATCTATAATATTGACAGCTGTGGAATTCGAAGTCTTTCCTATTCTACTTCTATATTCCAATGAAACACTTCTTCAATGGCTGCTGCAAAGTCTGTTGATTCATCCTTACTCAAAGTAATGTACGTGTTTAACAGAAAATATGTCCTTATATGAGATTTGACCGATGAAATATTGCAAATGCTGTTCAACATGTGGCGGACCTCAAAAAATATTGAATCATAAACTACAATTGTGTGAATGGGTTCCTGGCATGCAGTAGTAAGGTGATTCTACAAATATTGGGCAAAAACAGACAATGGGTGTGCCAGTGTCATTTGTAGCATTTGTCAACAAGATCCGGTATATCCATTGCAGAATGGAACACATTCCAAGGCAAAACATGTCGAATCCGACAAACACAAAGCAGAGCTGAATATTTCAACTGAATCCCACATTATCTTATTGATGGGTACAGCTTGTGATGTGCAAGCTTTAGCTGTACTGATGAAAAAAGTTAGTCAGGGTGTTATGGGGGCAAGTAATTCCCATCAAACACAGGCTCATTGAAAGACTAGATGATACTTACAATTTGAACAGATAAAACATGCAAAACTGGCCAATAATGACTTTAAAACTCTTGGATTCAACCAATACACCTGGAACCACTATTTGATGCTAGAATTTGTTTCTGCACATAGTCTGTAGAACACCATAACATTCCAGGAGTTACAATACACGTTCAATGCATTGCAATACGATTTGATTGTTTTCTCCGTGAGAATTCTCAGCAATATTGGCCGAAGAGAATACTCTCTCACAATTTATGCAATTGAAATGATATTGCTGACAACAAATGACGTCAGTGTGGAATTGGATAGGTTGACATCTAGCAATCAATTGGCAATTGTGTTGGTTATTGGCAATTATATTGATCTCAACTAGTACCTTTGTGAAGTCCAGCTAGCATTTGATGAGGTATTTGACCACTTGGTTTGATATTTTGTACTGCTGACAGACAAGTATTGATCCAAGACAAACACACAGGTGTGTGACTGGCTGAGCATTGGAAGGAGGTACTTGAATATTTCAGTATTGCT
This sequence comes from Trichophaea hybrida, assembly GCA_015178995.1. NCBI lineage: Eukaryota > Fungi > Ascomycota > Pezizomycetes > Pezizales > Pyronemataceae > Trichophaea > Trichophaea hybrida. Next base: position 95,128 of record WHVE01000301.1, on the reverse strand, counting down.
GATGGTGGATTGCTCGGTATAACTACTGATAATGCCTCAACATACTATTCAACGAGATGGGAGCTACAATCTATACTTGATACCTGTGGATATGAATGGTCAGAATGACGAAACCATGTACCATACGTGGCACATCTCATTCAGCTTTGTTAATTGACATATATGAATAATCTAGGGGACAAAGGTTGAACATAGCCATGAGAAGCCAAGGAGCATAATCAGCAATTTGGAGAAAATGAGAGTGCAATATTAACCAAAAGCCAAAAGCTGCAAAAGGCAGGCAAGGCAAGAACCTCAAAGATGACAGCCATGAAGCCAAGATTAGCTAAAATTATTGAAACGATAGTTACTACATATTATATACACTTTCATTATGAAGATTGACTCATGATATAGCAGAGAATACTTGCAGTATTGATTAGTCTGACTTCTGGATGATGCTATAAGTTTTAGAACTGCCAGAAATTGAATGTTTGAATTGCAGTACTAGCTATTATGAATGTAAAAACTCAGTGGAATTCAACTCTGGAATTACAAGAGCAGACATACAGATTGCGAGTGTTTATATGCAAGTGGCTTAACAACCCAAATAAGGGTAATTACTGGCCCTTATTTACAATGGAGGAGGAGTAAATCATGGTCAAATGCATAATGGAGGTACTGAGACCATTGTGTTACTGGATACTTTGAATGTTGAAACGGTATACAGATATCTCATGACATATCATCAGGATCCATAATGAAATATTTGATAATCAAGTTGATGTCATGCATACTTTCGCAAAGAAGATAACTCAGTGGAAAGGGGATTCATATTTTGGTTTGAAGTTTGTATGCCAAAAGCGGTTCAGATATTATTTCGAAGTCACATCAGAGTCAGATATGCTCTTCATTGACGTCAAAATTGTTGTTCCATTCCGGAAGTTGCGATAATTCAGGAAGTGGGACAAGTGTATACATCTCAATCGTGAGAATGAGGGTTTCTCCACTGTAAAGTACCAGAATGCATTGATATGATATTTAGAATATGTATACTGCATCAAAAATGAATTTACAACTACTGAAAAACCTCAAATATACCATATTATGATCTATTTTCCCCCATTATAGTGTCTGGTCCGGTTCAATCAAAATATAATCCATATGATTGGTGCTGTAATAATAAGTATTTTACACCTGCAAAGATGGCGGAAAGTAATCCAGGGTGCAGCAATCGTGCAGTATTCTAATTGTCAGCCACCACACTCCATTGCAATTCACCACCAGAGGTACCCAAAAATTGGAAACAAATTAATCCCAATTTTATTGATTATCATTCCAATCCCATAGAAATTAGTAGGGGTTTCTAAATATCCAAATAACCAATGGGTTGCAACAGCAAGAAAAAATATATATGAAATATACCAATCTAGCCAATATAGCATGGGACATCTTCTCAATCATGCCACACAGAATTGGAGTTGAAGGAAGCTTTTCACTTGGCCAAGGTATGATTGGGTAGAGGCAGACACAAACTACAGGTGAAACACTTTGCAACAAAGAGGTTGTTTGGCAGTTTGCAAGAAATAATCATGGTCTTTTGGCTGGTGATACTGCACAATTGGATTCATCACTATCTGTTGACAATTCTGAAATCAACAAAGAGGCAGAGGAAAGAATGCAGCATCAGATGGCCAAGGTTCATGACTTTTTGGAGATGTGGCAGGGCAGAACAAACCTGTGCGCAACTTGGAAGGCATCACACACCAAGAACGAATGAATGTTAGCCATGGGTCATATTTCAGACACCAAAGAGATAGTTAAAGCATCCTGGTCAGCCTTTAAATATGATGGTGTTGCAGCTTTCAAAATGACTGAAAAATCCCCTCTTCCACTGTTTTTATTACAGATTAACTTCCCTGGTAGCAAAACCAAAATTCTCAATATCCAGCAAATATATAGAATCAACTGCCATCCAAGCACAAGTGATAATGATAGTTCTGCTGAAACAAATTCTTCTACTGATGATTGGCTCCATTGAAAAGTGACTTGGATGATCCATATTATATTGAAAACAATGGCAAGGCTGACAATAAAGATGATATGGATATATTTGATAATTCCAATGTCATTGATGAGGCAGAACAGCCATATTTACATGCTGCCCCTGACATTACAGACATAATCAAACCAGTTCAATACTCTAAACATACAGCAACTCTAGTCATTATGAATTCTATACCTATCGATACACTGGAAACATGAAAAGAAAAAATCAATGCCTGACAGTAGAGTGGTGATGTGAATTTTATATTGCTTTTGGTTTTCTTTTTCTTGTAATGGAGCATAGGTATCTTTGAATTTGTAATTTGCTTGATCACTATTAAGAAATATTTGGTATTTTATAAATATCTAATCAAAAGGGTGTTCAGATACTATATTTGAGGAATGCTAAATGCTGGGCCCATGGTAATATTATTTTAACATTTTTCAAGTTAATTTTAAAGGTCAGATGAGAGCAGATTTGGATAATATGCACGAAAGGAAGGCAATAATGAAATAATATATATAATCAATACAAAAATATGTTTGGTAATTGACACATATCACAACATATTGGACATTATCACAGCACAAGTTAATATACAGTTTTGGCTATCTTTCTTCTCGTCATACAGTTTATCTATCAGGTTATGATAAATATTTAACGAATTGTAGTTATGATATTGAATTTGACTAGAGCCAGTTTAATAACAGTCAAAATCATCGATATGGATCGTTTAAATAATTCAATTGTGAATATCAATGGTCACATGTGCAATAGTATGCAGCCATATTTGAACACAAAATACCCCAGGAATTCGGACAGTTCCAAAATGTTCAATTAACCTCAACAGTGCTATCTGCTTAGGTTGAATGGGCAACCAGAACTGTCAATTTGGAAACAGTTCGGTTCCAATATGAAACCAACCCACAGCCTCTTGGTTGGAACCGTTGCTAATACTAATCCATTCTACAATCATTATATAAAGCTTTATATCACTATTTGAACCAATGTACACTCTATACCAAAAAGAATTTCAAGTGTTTAAGAAGTGGAGTAAGAAGAACTTATCAAAGAGATTTATTGGATTATCTTCATTACTCTGCGAAACCTGGTACCTCATACTCCAAATCTGGAAGAAAATTTAAAACTTAGAGTTAATTATCAGGGGATCAATGAGGAAATCATTTATAGCCAATATCTTCTTCCACTGATTCATGAGATTCTGTTAAAACTATCCAAGGCTTAAGGCTACATATGGTTAGACATCGGTAATACATATGATACCAGCAAAATTACCAAAGAAAATCTGTCGAAAATTGTCTTCAAAAATCAATATGGGCTGTTGAAATCGTTAGTTATAAATTTTGGACTTACCAAAGTAGCGGAATTATTTGAAAATTATATTGACAATGTGTTACCATCAATTTTGGACATATTCTGTATTTGTTTTTTGATTGGCATCCTTATATATGCTGACAATATGAAAAAATCCAAAGAAATACTTTCAAAAAATAATAATATTATTTTAAGCAGTTGGAATATACCCAACAGCAGAAATATTTGACTTTCACAAGGATGATATCAAGTATTGAAAATGAATTGTTGAAGTATAGGAAATTGGAATGCATTCTGAAAAGATACAAGCTGTTGAAAATTTGAATGCACTAGAAAAGCTTAAAGAAGTACAAGCCCTTTTGGATTTTAATATCATCTACGAACAGTATATATGGAATCACAGCAGAGTAGAACAACAACTCATACAGTTCACAAAAAGTCAGTACCTTTCAGCTGCAGCCTTGATGAAAAGGAAGTGTTTACAGAGTCCAAAATAGCTATTACAATGATTCAAGTACTTGTCCACTGTGATTATTGGAATGATATAGATATGAACACTGATATCTCCAGCTATATAACCCCTAGAGTCCTTTTACAGTATGATTATCAAGGAAGTTTACACCCAGTTATGTTTTTTTTTCAAAACTATTCGTTTATCAAAGAAAATTATGTAATATAAACTGAAAATCAAGTGCAATAGTCAAAAGTTTCAGATAGTGGAGACCTAAATGCAAAGGTTCAATATATCCACAGAAAATACTAACCAATTACAAAATCCAGAAATACTTCATAACAATCAAACTGCTAAACTGGACACCAACCCAGTGGTCCAAATTTCTGTCAAGATTCAAAATCAAAATAGGTTACCATTCCAGAAAAGAGGGTCAGAAGTCTGATGCACAGACAAGAATACCAGAAAATATTCCTCTTAAAATGGGGGTAGAAAAATTCAACAAATTGTACTAGATTTGGAAAACCTTGATAAGAAAATATGTAAATAGTCAATTGTGGCTTTTACAGAAACAGTCAACTTTAACAACAACTCAATAAATTCAAATGAATTGTGGAATTGGGTAAAGCAGTATGCCAGTCTTATCTATGCAATAGTATAGAAGAGATATGTATACAGTCATCATTAAAAGATCTTACAATGAGCTAGCACAACCAACAGATGAAAAATAGCTCAAATTCATTCAAGAATATTATAAATTCATCCATTCTAGAACACAAAGAAGAGTAAAAACTTATGACGTTCTAAGCAATAGCTATTTCTGAAGCTGGATAAAATGACATAAATTACTATATAGACAATTGCTATACATACCAAAGGAGCAAAGCAACTCACAGAAAGATTTATGATTAACTATAACCATTTGAAATAATAGAGCAACCATGGAAGGACATTGGAAAAATCTTCCACACTACGATATTTGAGATTTGTTATTCCTGATACTGGTAAAATGTGGGAGGTTACAATGATTACTGCTCCTCTATGTATGCACTATTACGGCTTTTCATGGCTTATCTAATGCTACAGTACATTATGATTCAGTTTTTCGTATCATGGTAGTGTTATGAGAGTTATGGAATGGTTACCATATGTTATCATAACTAATATCCATTTGGTCATTGTGAAAATATAGTTGACACTTGAATATTCAATTTTTAAGGGTGGCATCATGCTCAGTGCGGTCATGGCAGCATGCCAGAGTTCTCTGATATCATAGCCTTGATACTGTCAGACCGTACAGTCATTTGTCAGAGTCTATGGATATGATAGTTATGATCATATCAGACCCTATGGTTGCATATCAGAGTCTAGAACTGTAATCACTATAATATCATGATTGCTTTATATTTAATCATGGTATATACTATTGATTCTTTACTTTATCATGATCTTCCATTTACAAGTGGCAACTCTGATACTTCCACAACTTTGACATGATTACTTGTAAAACTGATGACATTCTCACTCATATAAATATGACATGCTTATGCTCAAGTGGGCTTCGGATATATTACCATGATGGCTGTTTAGCAGACATGGAGAGAGATGGACAAGATGGCTCTCAAGCAGGCACAGAGAAATGTGTTTATAAGGGACAGAGTTGATTAGAGATGGGATTGATCAGAGATGGGGTTGTTGAAAAACAGCAATTATGAGAGTTTGGGGGGAAATTGCACATATGCCAAATGAAGAGAACAAGGGCCTGACAGTGAACACGATAATCGGTGTACAAACTGGCTTGGTAAATATCATTCCACAGTCAAGAAGCCAGGTGGAGGAAAGAAAACTTCAAGGCTGAACCAAAGGGGCTCGGCAGTATGTACTAACATGGGATGGAGTTAGTCACTGAAGTCAGCTGCAGAGAATGAGGGGCTGACAGAACAAAAGTACAATTGGTGCGGGGCCTGGCACAGAAGATATTGATTCACAGTCGGGAAGCAAAGTATAGTGTAAAGTGTGTATTGGGGTCTATTCCAGAGGTGAGGATTTCTCAGTATCAACTGAAAACCACTGAGCTGTATTGCAGAGCGGTACTCTAATCTAACCACACATATAACCCTACAACCATTTCCATTCCAAAAGAATAATCCTTGCATATAAAAAGGTACAACTCTGACTCCGAAAGCCATAACTGCAGGTATCCTCCATTGCCTATACCTCCCTATTGTTTCTATCATTGCCGACTCTCATTTTGTCCGCTGTCAATTATCCGCAATCATGAGATGGTATTCGCTTGGGCGGTACGCCATTGGGGTCTGGTGGTACAGTTTGTCACTATTGACTGCTGCTGTGCATTCACTCAAGCAGTCCTGTCTACCAAAACGTGTAATATGGTGAATAGATTCCCAGATACTCTCCTCCTTGGGGTAGCCTTTGCACTGAACCTGCAAGTATACTGTCCCATTGACAGTAATCCACTTGCAGTCTATGATTCTTTCGATTTCGTACACTGAAGCTCCGCTCTTCGCCACCTTCACTGGCAGTGGTGGTGATTGTGGCTGTGTGTGGTCAATTTTGCACTGTGTGAACAGAAGAATATTATATATCTTGTGTACCCATAGGTGGTCTGGAATATTATTCAGCTCAAAAGTCTTTTCTCTGTGCTGATTTCCCAGTGTGAATGGTGCCATACACTTCTGCCAAAGGGCCTTACTGAGTTGGGTGCCCTGGCCATCGGTATCAACTCTGTTGATGTTTTGTCTGCCTTTCAGTATATTCCCAGTGGTGTTTGCATACCCTAGTGGAAATTTCTTTGTGTTCACCATCATACAATCCCTGGGCTGAAAGTTGTAGGACTGTCACTTCTTATTGGCCTCCTGCACCTGTATAGCCTGCATACCCTTCATTGCATTTGTCAACTGGTCCAGGATGTCATTCATTTTGGTTACGAAGTTGACCACTACATGGCCACCTCCAGGCTGGGGTGTGGTTGCCATTACCATCATATCAAGTGGCATGTGGAGGTTGTATCCTATACCAGGTTAAATGAAGAACATGCCATGGGCCTGGGGAATGTGGCAGTTGTAAATGAACTCTGCCAGGCCGAGAACGCAGTTCCATTGGCTCTCATTTGCTGTGGTGAAGGTTTGGAGATACTGCTGGACAATTTCAGTGACATTCTCTGCCAGGCCATCAGTCTGCGGATGGAAGGCAGTCAACATCATTGTTCTGGTTTGGCAGATTGTAGTCAGGTGTTGCCAGAAACCCAAGTTGAATTGGGGGTTACAGCCCAACACTAAGGCTGCAGAAAGGCCATGCAGGTAAAAGTACCTGTCAATAATGATCTCGGTGAGTTGCTCCACGGATAGGCTAGCTGCCCAGGCAGCTATCCAGTGGGCCCGCTGAATCAGGGAGACAATAAAAGGGATGATTAGGTTGTTTCCAGCTCCCACATTTCCATCGTTGACTGTTGCCAACAGCATGGTGATAAAGTCCATATTGATCTGTTCCCATTGTGAGCTTGGGATTTTGAGGAGTTGAAGTAGGCCGTATGGTTGCTTGAGTGACAACTTAGCTCTGTAGCATGCCCAACATTCTCTGATATACCATTTGATGTCCTGATCTTGCCTATTTCTGTAAACTGCTCTGGCTACTACCACAGTTGTCTACCCAGCCCCAAAGTGGCCAGCAATTGCCAAGTTATGTGCTTGCAGGATTACCTGTTGTCGAAGCTCCTTGGGTATGCCTAACTTTCCCATTGCTGCCTACAGCATTAGGTCATCCTCCAGTGCACTTGCTCCTTGTGAATGATTTTGTACCTGGTTCTGCTGCCACTGTCTCTTTACCTTCCAGCACTATCAGTATGTCCTCTAAATACAGGCACCGCTCATTGGCCACCCAAATATTATCAAGCCATTCGTTCAATTGGATGCCACTTGACAGTAGAATCTCTACGGATGCCACCTTCACTGTCCTTTCATTGTGGCCTTGACAACTATCTTTCTTTCTACTTGGAGTGGTTGTGAGTTCTTATAGTCCGTTTGGCAGTCAGGTGCATCTTGGATATAATTCTTTACACTGCAGTAGTACTCAATACCAATGTTGAACTCCTGCAGGGTCTTCAACAGTTGTATTTGCCTTCCTGTGAGTGTTGGTTGGGTGAGAATATACTGAAGCAATGAATGATCAGTCTGAACTTTGAAATTGTAACAAATTATGAAATATATCCGCCAGTGTTCGAATGTGTCTCAAATGCCGAGTTGCTTTTCATTGTAGATACTGTAGTACATCATGGTGTTGTGGAGCTTTCTCAAACGTCTGCAATAATACCATTCTCAGCCATATTTTTTCCTGGCAGCCACCATAGTATCATTCCGATCGCAAAGACTGATTTATCACAGTCCACCATGTAACTGTAATTCCCTTGGTTCAGCAGTGCTAGTACTGGACAGCAAATCATTGCTGCCTTCAGACAGTCGAAGGATTGGGTGACTGCCATCCATCAGGTCTGATCCGCATGTCATGGATCAAACACCCACTGGTCAGTGATGATAAGGCTTAGTAATTGGGCAGAAATTGGGACAAAGTGTGGAATGAAGTAGTTGCATACTCCAATGAGACCCACAAAGCTCCTTATATCATGAGGAGTGTCCGGATCCAGCCAGTTGGAGATCACTTTTGCCTTCTCATGTGTCATCTGGATGCTGTCAATTTCACTGTCAATTTCAAATTTGAGAAACAGCACTGTCATGCTTCCGAAATTGTACCTCATCTCTTTCAACGAGAAGACTGAATTGCAGATGATTTCCAACACGCCACTAATGTGGTGGGAGTGCTCTTTGTTATCTTTAGATTTGATCAGGATATCGTCAATAAATACGATATAGTCTTTGTCAGTGATGTACTGCCGCAGACGGTTAATCAGAATTTGCATACACTCACTCAGAGTATTCATGACCCCGATTAGCATCACCAGCACCTTGAACAATCAGTCGGGACTGACACAGTTGGTCTTCTCGATCCAGTCAGGATGGGTGCAGTCCTGGTGGTATCTGCAAAAGGAGTCAAGCTTGGAAAACTATTTTATGCCATCGACCTTGGCCATATGGTCATCAGGGTATGACAGCCGGAAATGGTCTTTGACCATTATTTAATTCAAAGTGAAATGGTTGATTTACATCTCGAACAGTGGCTATTCTTCAGTATCAAACACCTTGAGAATGAATAGTTCTAGAGATGTGTACAAGGAGTTAAACATGCGAACCAACAATCCCAATAGTTACTCCAGTCTGTTCATCTTGTACTCCTCCTATGTGTGTGATATTGGTCATTACTGTGACTTGTGGGGAGGCTCAGCACCTGGTATCATTCCAATTTGGAAGCTGCCATACTTGCATGTTGGGGGGAGGCCCATCAGTTCTTGGAAGACATCTTGGTACTGGGCACAGATACCACAATTGAACACTGGACTCATTGGTGCTGCATCACATCCTGTGATTGCTGCCCCCAAACAGCAGACCTTGGCTGAGAGTATTGCACAGTCTAGCTGGATTGTCTCCTTGTCGTCAATCTTGGCAATCACAATTTCCACTATTTCTGGTATTCTTTGTACTGTTGCTTTCATCAGCTTCTCATACAATGCCTCCATTCTCATAAGGTTGCTGTCCATGCCCTCCATATTGGCTGTGTCCTCCGACACCATGGGAACAGACTTCACCAATGTGGCCATTATTATTCCCACACTTTTCCACCCTCCTTTATTCCATGCCAAGCAGTCAAGGCAGTATTTAAACCGGCCAACAGAGGCAACCTGTGCCAGCCATAGGATATTCTGCTGTAAATTGACATGGTGGCTGACTTCTGGCATCCAGTTCTTGTCTAAGATGATGTCGTAGTTGGCAATTGTACTATTGACCATCCAGCCGGTATTGTCAAGGGTTCAGGGCTTCAGTATCATGGGTTCAGGGCTTGGAGTACTAGGGGTTATGAAAACTGAAAGCCGGAAAGTTTAAAGGATTGAAGATAGCTTGAACATATGCAGAGAGAACAAAAGCCAGATGGCTAAGACACTCAAAGGCAGTCTGTAGCGAAGGGAACAAGGACTGTATGAAAGACATTTGGTCCAGAATCAGAAAGTATGAAAGAGGTGGAAGCCGAAGCGATTTGATTGTTTTGTAGGCTAGAGAATGAGTCAAGAAACAAACTTATCTTCTTCCAAACACCTGGTTTATATTCAGTTATTTTGTCCATAATCTACTTGTTCCATAATGCATCTGACCCCCTGCTTTCTTTGTACACCCTATTTGTACGATTCCTACATTTCCCTTAAACATTGATTTTTCTCTCATTCAAAACCTGATTTCATTCACTTCATGTGTTAGCCTTCGTTCAGAACCTGATTTGATTTCTGTTATGCATAATCTATGTTCGAAACCTGATTTCATTCCCATCGTACATTATCATTGGTATTACTGACCTATTATCACTATACCATCGATTGTCACAAAGCACAACTTTGCCAGTTTCTCCACATCCCCAACCCCAATTACCTATGAGGTTCATGACCCAGGCTAGCCCGGAGGTTTCATATGAAACTGGTTTATAGCTTTAGTTCTATCAACCTTGATCATGGGCTCTCAACTGCACTCGCTGTAGCTGCTCCATTTAACCAAATACTGCAGTTGCCTTCAAAACAGCCTGGAATAATCCATTTTTTTGACCTCATACTTCACTTCTCCATTGACCATTTCCAGTGGTGGTGGTTTTTGCTTTGGATACTGGGGAGAATTTTGAGTAGCTTTCTCCAACCGAATTATTGGTTGGACATGGGGGATATATAACTCGTTGGGTAATTTCATTCAATAGCCCCAGGGACTGACAATCTGAGTGATCATATAGGGATTTTTATATTTCCAATCAGGTTTCTTGCTTGGTCGAGTTGTTGATTTATTTCATACATCCAACCATACTTTGTCCCCAACTTCCAGTGGTTTACTGACCCTCCAAGAATTGTTGCCCTGTTCTGACTTTACAGCCTGGGTACTTGTAATTTCTCCTCTGAGGTCACTGAAATGTTACTCCATTCATTGAGCCATTTACTGGGTGTTCACCCCATGAATAGCATTACAGTCTTGAATGGAATGTTGGCCAAAGATCATTCATGGATGGATGCCATAGTTAGCAATCAATGCCGAGCAATGGGACATCCCAAATGTATGATCGTTAGCCGTACACTCCACCAATGGTAGTCACTGGACCCAATCATCCTGTTGATAATTACCAAAGATCCAGAGGTACTGTTTCATTACCATTTTTATTCTTTCAATTTGGCCATGGGTCTGGAGATGATATACGATCGACAGTCTTTGTTGGATATCCAATCTTGTGCAAATGTGTTTCCTCAATTCCAAAGTGCATTACAGCCCTAAATCAGACAGTATTGTTTCGGACAGTTTTGCAGTCTGAACGCTTCGTTGACATACCTTTCTCGCAGCTTCTGTCCATCTACTGTGTCAGTACAGAGTACTAGATGTCACATCATCATTTGGCAATCGACCACTATCCATACTGCATTAAACCCTTTGCTCGCTGGCAGTCCGACTACAAAGTCCATGGTCAAGTTCTTCCATGGGTGCTACAGTACATCTAACAATCGTAACAAGCCATGAGTCATTGATTGAATTCGCCTGCTCGGCTAACAGGTGTGGCAATATTGTACGTTGCGGTGTACATCCTTACTCATCTGATATCCCAAATAGCTTCAGCTTAATTGGTCCTAGGTATTCGCTTGTTCTGGGTGTTCTGCGATGGTTAAATCATGGCACTCCTGAATCAGCTTGTGCTTTTTGTTGTCCATTGGTTGAACTTGTTGTATTTCAAAGAATCCTAGTGACTGTTTGTTTTTTACCCAATTCCTTGACTCATTGGAACTTATTGAGTCAATGTTGGGATTTACTATTTCTGCCAAGGCTGCTATCATATAATTGTGTAATTTCTTGTTGAGGTTTTGTATTTTACATATAATATGCTGGGATTGTTCTGCCCACCCCCACGTTCGGAGATATGTCTGCTGGCATTCATGTCAGTACATCAGGCTTCTGTTCTAGTTTGCCTGGATAGTAGACAATGTTGAACTTAAAATGAGAAAGAAATTAAGACCACCTAATTTGCCTCCGGTTTAACAGCTTCAAACACCTGAATTACTTCGAATTGTTGTGATCTATGAGAATCTCAATCCGATATACTGAACCATCAAACTGAGGCCACTACTGTTCCAAACTTGTAACTATCATGTCTGATTCATTATTATAAATTCTGCCATTTTCTTCAACAGGTGAATGTGTTTTGAACAAGCACCCCACTGGGTATAGCACTCCCTTGTTATTGTATTGAGAAAGAACTCCTGCCGATATGTAACTCGAAGCGTTGGTTTCTAGGACCATCGTATTTTTATAATCAAAGTGCACTTGTACTGAAGCTGTTGTAAAAAGCAATGTGAGTTTGGCAAGTGCCAATTTCTAATTAGATCTCCAGTGGACAGGTTTCAGCTTTTTTGTGAAATTTGTTGGCAGTTGCACTACCCTACTGTAATTCCATATGAATCATTGGTAGAAATTGGCAAAGCCTCAAAAGGCTTGGACTTCCTTGAGTTTCTCCAGTTCTTCCCAATTTTCAACTGCATGGCCCCTATCCAGATGAATTTTGATTCCGTTCACTCCGACGACTTACCATAGGTATTTCACTTCTTCCCGATGGAACTCGCATTTTTCTTCGTTCAGGTAGGGACCATCTTCCTTGAGTGCAGTTATGAATGCTCTGATGTATGCCATGTGCATCTTCAGATTATTACTGTAATTGAGGATATCGTTCAAAAACTTCATGCAGAATATATCCTGGAAGGGTTATAGAATATGATTGATCAACTCTTGAAATGACGCTGGTGCATTGGGGAGTCCAAAGGGCATGACCAGGGATTCGAAAATTCCATAGTCGGTCCTTAAAGCTGCTTTCTAATCTTCTCCTGCTGTGATTCAAATCATATTATATACAATGTGGATATCCAGCTGCATATAATAGGGGACCTTTGAGAGTCCTAGCAAAGATTGTTGGATTAATGGAACGGGGTACCAGTGTTTAATTATTCCTTCATTTAGGCCTCTGTAATCAACAAAAAGTTTCAATCCTCTTCGCATATGTGGGGAGAACAGTTCTGGAGCTTCGCAAGGTGACGAATATGACCTGATTAAATCTTTTGACATGTTCTTCTCAAAGCATTCCTTTAAAACTTGTAACTCTTCTCAAAATAAGCTGTAAATATATTCAAACTGCAGTGTGAATCCCTCTTGCAGCATCATGTGATAATGGTACTGTCAGTGCAGTAGTAGCATTTCCGTGATCACTTTGCTGAACAGAGGTTGAAATGTGATATATTCCTTAGAAATGACCTGTTCCAAGCGTTTTTCTTGTTGATGCCATAAGATTTCCCCACACCTGTAGGCTTGAATGGTGTTGGTAGTATCATTGGCAGTAGCAGCTTTCAGAGCAAGTTTTGCGACTTTGCAATTGACTATTATGTTATGAAGTGGTAACCATGGTAATCCTTGCACAATCAGATAATGTCCTGACTTTGTAACAAATGCTGGTAGCTAATCCTGATGTGATTGTATTCCCCAGTTCAATTTACCCGTAGTCATAATTGTACCTAATTTGATGGGTTTTCCATTGAGAACCATTAGCTCTCTTGATTCTTGTAATTCCTTTCCTCCTAACAGATGATGATGAACACAATGTTCATCTACAAATCCTATTTCTGTGGGTTGGCAGTCAATTGAAGTGTGGATATCGATTAACCTGTGTTCCATTTTCCGCAAATATTTTTCAATACGATGCTTGCTCTCTATTCAAGACTCCTTAGTTTCTTCACTACAAATTGAAAACTGCGACATTCCAGAATGAGACTTAACAATTGTAGACAAAGGGAATTCATGCCCAGTGCAATGGCCATTCTTTATACACTGGCCTAAACCTTTCCCAACTCAACTTCCTTCTTAACTGTTTTCTCCACTTCATTCGCTTTCCCTGAATCCTTCAATAGTATTACTTCCACCTTTTCTCATACTGCCTTCAACTTCCTTGGGCAATATACTGCAAATTGCTTTAAATTTCCACAGTATATGCACAGTCCTCCCTCTCTTCAACACTTTCACTCTTCAGGGGTCATTTTTTTTCCCTCAACTGTGGATCGGTCTATTGGAGTGGGACCAAAGTAGCTTGTCACAGTTCCTACGGTTGTCACTTCTCGTGCGGATGAGGTCTTGTTCCTGTTGTCGGGTTTTTTGAATTCTCCTTCCCACCAGTCAAATTTGTCTTCCACTGCGCTTGCGGATATCTGTGCATCTCGCTTTGAGTACAATTTGATGATGTTGGCTAGGTTGTCCAGACAGTCAGTTTGCTGTAGAGAATCCTTCAGCTCGTAGTACAAGCCATTATATAGTGCATCCATATGTGCTTCTGTGTTCCATAGGAAATCAGCAACATATCATTGGAATTTCGCATAATACTGACCGAATTTGTTGCCTCATTACTTCAGTTGTAGGAGTTTTCTCTTTGCTGTTGCTGCTTTGTTCTGATATCCAAAGACCAAATCTAGCATTGCCACCAGTGTTTTCAAAGAATCCAACCTGACTTCTCTCTATATTTTGTTGCAGTAATGCATGACCTGTTTCAAGGCCACATTCACAACACATCCGTCAGTGTACATCAGCTTCTTCCATTTGGTGTTGAATGTCCTCAAATTGACAGCAATGTTACTGGCCAACAGGACATGCAATTTCCTCAACTCCTTCGTATCTTCTTCTCAGATGCAGACCATTTCATCTTCCTTCTCTTTATTTTCTCTTTCCTTCTGGACTTCAACATTTCTTACTTCTATTTGCTTTACAATTGGGGTTATCTGTTTCCAAGTTTTGTTTGCCAATTGTCTCATGATTTCCAGCTGTACCTGGGTATCTGCCAAACGGATACAAGTTCCGCTTTTTCCGGTGCCCTAGTTTTGAGCTGTTGTTCCAGATACTTTACATTTTCCACTAGATCCCCATGACGGTATTCTGGAGGTTATTTCTATGCTGAGGTTATTCTTTGTTGTGTGAGAATCAGTTCTTACTTTAGGTTCTCTTTCTCTGTCAGGATTTTCTGCCGATCACATATCAGTTTTGTGATCCTGCCTTCTATTGCTTTTGGGTGGATTGTTTTTTTCAGTGTATCATGCAGCCTGCTGGTCGTGAGTGGCCTGACCAGGTCATTAATTCCTTCATCGACTGTTTTGATATGTGCCAGGTGCCGTCCTTTGCCTATCACTCCTGTGTTTACTTGCATCAGATATTCCAGTGGTGTTTGCAATAACCCAGTAAATGTGATGTTGTGGGCCATTTTTGAAGATTCCCCTGACATCTTTCTGGTGATGTATGAATGCTGTTAGAGGAGAAAAGTGAGATATTCGTGAATGTCCCAGATGAACTGACCATGTCCATCTGTTTTGGTAACTATAAACAAGGGCTTTTGTAGTAGATAGATTTCTTGGTTAATGGTCTTTTATTTATTGAATTTGGCCGGCTCATAATTGGACCAGGATGGTGCAGTTTTTACTGTTACAGGGCGTAACCTGATCATAGCATGGAAGTCAATTGTTTGTGTATCAGCGGCTCTTCCCTTTATAGTATGGGTTCCATCACAATTATCTTGGCAGAAGCACTCTTTTTTGCCTCAGCAATCCATGTGCTGACCATGCTATTCGGTTCAAAAGTCTTTAAACTCTGGATCATTGATTTGGATCCCCCCTTCTATGCTTGTGGCTTTGGTCCAATCATGGTTGCACGGGGATACAGCCTGTGGTTCATATCAAAAATATACTTCCACAGGTTTCGCTGTTTCTGAGAGAATAGTGTCAATACTATATAGAATATTGAAGTGTTCAATCCCAAAGATATTCGTGATTTGATCAGCTAGGTAAAAGAAATTGATTTCAGCTGGTTGTGATTTTTTGATGTGGTATGCTGGCATGTACTCAAAAATATTGTATCATTTTCTTCGGAATTTCTAGTTACACCCTATACAGATATGCCTCCAGGAACTGTACACTGTTTATCAGTTTTTGAAGTTTCCCATAAATTTTAACACCAGGCACTCCAAATTACAGGGTCATTTACAAAAATATCGGCGACTTCAGTGGTAATAACGACACATGTATGTAATTTGAACCAGTAGAATCGATTGTAGACTAGTTCTTCTGTCAAGGGTTCAGGGCTTTGGTATCAAGGGTTCAAGGTTTAGGGTTCTAGGGGTTAAAAAACAGGAAGCCAGAAAACCTATAGATTTGAGGATAGCTTATAGCTATGGAGTGAGGACGAAAGCTGGAAAGTTCAAAGTGTCAAAGACAGGGTATAGCTAAGGAGATGATGAATGTATATGAAAAACTTGGTCCAGAATCACCAGGGGTGAAAGAGGAGGAACTCAAAGCAATTTGATTGTGTTGTAGACGATGGTATGAATGAAAAAATAAACTTATCTTCTGTGGAATAGCTGGAATATGTACAGTAATTTTTCCTGTAATCCAATTGTTCCATAATACATCTGAACTTCTGCTTTCTTTGTATACTGCTTTTACATGATTCCTACATTTCCTTCACAACCTGATTTTCATCTTATTCCAATCCTTATTTCATTCACATTGTGCTTTGGCCTCCTTTCAAAATCCTATTTCATACTCGTAGTGCTTGACCTCTATGTGAAACCAGATTGCATTCTCATCGTGCATTATGTTCGTATTACTCGCCAATCATTACTCCATGATTGATCATTACTCAGCACAACCATGACAGATACAGTAGTATCTGCCCATGTTCAGAGTGAGTCGAATCCCTTTCTGTGGCAGCCATTTGGTTTGGCCTGCAGTGGGGAAGAGCATCTCGCCATGGTGGCTAGACTGGATTTTTGTACCTCTATCACAGACCCACTTGACAAACTTGGAGTCGACAAACTTATGACTTGCACCGCAATTCCAT
Source organism: Trichophaea hybrida (assembly GCA_015178995.1). NCBI lineage: Eukaryota > Fungi > Ascomycota > Pezizomycetes > Pezizales > Pyronemataceae > Trichophaea > Trichophaea hybrida. The sequence continues at coordinate 78,258 of WHVE01000301.1, read as the reverse complement.
GGTGTCCAAGCTTTTTCTGTTGAGCGACTTGGAAATATAATACGCAAATGAAAGCAAAGAAGATTGCTAGACTACTCGTAAAATATGCTAATACAAGCTTCTTTAGTTCTTTCTCCCTTGGGCTTCCAATTGGATTCCCATTCCTACATCCCATATTCCTCCTTCCTCATGGGTGTGCTGTACTCATTTATAGTCATCAGGTATTTGCCATCTAAATGACATCAACATTGCCACCACCGCCATTCTTGCCACTGCCCCCAGTGGCACTTTCGCCTATTACCACTGCTGTGTAGCTGGCATTATTCTGTCTATGTCTCCCATGATCTTTCTCTCCCTTCTTCTTTCCCTTGCCTGTGCTCTTGGCCTTGTACAAGTCCGGTATCTTAATCAAGTCACCCTGTTTGCAGTCCTTAGAGGTTGCACAGAAATACAACCACTAGCCTGTGCCACTGCATTGGGTGCCCACATTTGACTGGCTGATTGACCACAATTGGATTGGGACTGGTGCGAACATAGAGGCAGGGCCAGAAACAGCGGTGCAATATTGTCACCACCACTATCTGGCTATATACTCGACTTGTCAACGATGTGCATGAGGTCATGCAGGTGGTTCATGCATCCCATCTGGTAAGCTGTGATGATGACTGAGCTCAACATCGGATGTTGCAAGTATGACAATTATACCATATAGATGTTATAAAATCAGCTGCCAAATACAGCAATATAGGCAATTTCTCCCACCAGTTTGGCAAGGTCATGAAACCAACTGTAGAATACCAATAAGTTCAACCTACATTTATGGGTTTCCAAATCGTGCCAGATATGCTTTGTCGCACATGTGGATGGGTAGGTTGCTCTCATTCTGCATATGAGTTCAGCCCAGCTAAAGGGGTCATACTCAGGTGGAAAACTGTTGACATTATACTGAGTTTGCGACAGGTAAGTGAGCCACTCAAGGATGTCTAGGACAAAGTTCCGCCAAGCCATACAAATCAGGGATGTTTTTTCATACCCTCATATTGGACATAATGTTCAACACTCAACTGCCATATCAGCAGGCCCACCAGATCCAGTTTGACCTCAAATAATGGGACCTAGTGCTATTACATTTCCTGCATTAGTCAGGGTTCTTCCAATCCAGCCAAGGTTGCAAAGTCATTGGTATGGGCAAAAGAACCCACCTAAAGTACATTTTGGGTCAGGGGAGTCACAAAGTGGGTCGGTGGGGGCATAACATGACCTCAATAATATGGAGGTACAGGTGCAGATGCAGGCATTGGTGTAGGCAAATTTCCCTGCCAGAGTGTTACAACTAGCAAATGTGCTGTGGGGTCATACATGATCACCCACAATCACCCTGATTAGATGTCATCGGCTATCATTCGTATTGGATGCTGAAACCAATCGTTCCAGATGGCTAGCAAATGAAGACCCACACCATCGATAATTATTGATGGCTGGTTCATAGCCGTAATCATATCTGCTCCAAATCACCGTTAACAAATAGGCAGCCAACAAACAGTTGCATAGCATTGGCCAGAAAGCTGACAACTTGCCGATAACAAATGAACAGCCAGCAACCACCTACATGGCACCAGCCAGGAAGCCGACAACTGCCAGAAGCCCAAGCATATGTGCTGACGGTGAACAGCAAAGCTGCTCTGTATCAAAAGATGTCTATTTGTCTGGAAGTCATTATATAGAAAAAATACCACTGGTCCGGAGGCACAAGCCGGCGAGCTTCTCGTCATGAATGATACCAATAAGATAATTATAATAACATAATGATAAAGACGATGGAGAATCAAGAAATGAAGGCCATGGTGTTGCGAAGAAATGTGCATTGTTTTGAAGGTGGTTACAGTGCTGGAGATCTAGAATGAATCATTGATAGAAATATTTGTTTGATGCGAAGACAAAAAATATGAAGACCTTAGATTCTTCAATGGTAGAAAAGCATCATCAACCTTCCCAGTGAGGAGAACAAGCCTTAACAATATATGCATAGGAGAAAGCCTAAGCATTTCATTCGGAATCATTTTGTAATTTCCACATCCCGAGTGAGGCCTCTACTCTGCCTTGAATGCAGTCTCGAATTAGGTACAGAAATACTTTGACAGGGTAATCCAGGACTGACTGTCCCGGTGATACATTGTATTGTGAGCAAAGAGATACTTCCATGGAAGTATCTCTTTGCTCACAATATAGTGTATCTGACCCTACCCAGCGACAAGGATGAGCCGGTGACACAATACCAGGTGATCAGAAGGAAAGAGATTCCATACTGGGTGATTGAGCTTTGGGATGGAATCAACAGAGAACTTGGACAGATGGATGCCCAAATTCATGACACAAGGGAGAAAAATATTGAGATTCAGATAGCCCTCCCAGGATTGGCAGAAACTTATGAAGGCCTCAATATTAGGCAAAACGAAATATACGATGCCATTTACCTGGGAGTCAGATCATGGAAAGTGCTCACTTTGTGAAGCATTCCGATATATTTATCCAATCCGCAGTGTTTGCCGCTGATGTTGCTGCAGTCTATGTTCTGTTGAAGTTGCAATCAACCGAGCCCTATGAAGAGCTGTGGTCAGCCCCCAGCAATCAAATTCAACTTTCTGTATAAGTCTGGTGAACACTTTAAACTCTGCTTGATATTAGAGAATGAGCACAAGAATGCCTGGTTCTCCAATTGCATACCCAATTGCAGAAGCAGGCGGATATTCAGATCAAAGCCAAAGAAGATGGCGAACATATGTTCAGGCTATATGCCAAGTCTCATCAGGAGGCAAAACAGATACAGAAAGATGCTCAGAAAAAGGCACAGAGTTTTGAATGGGAGGGAGAGTGGCTGAGTAAAACATAAAGAAAGACTTCATGTGAAAATTCAAAAAATTCACTGCAGCATTGCAGATGAAGCTCTCATATGATAGAATGCGAGATCAGTACAATCAATGGTCCGGTAAGTGTTGATGTCAAAGGAAGGCAATATCACACCTGTGGAGCAGGGATGCCACCTGCGATTCATCATAAGTTGTCAAGGGTTCAGGCCTTGGTATCAAGGATTCAGGGCTCGAGGTTCAAGGGGTTATGAAAACCGGCAGTCGGGTGGTCGAAGAATCTAGGAGTAGCTTGTAGCTGCGAAACGGGGACTGTATGCAAAAGACTGGATCCAGAATCATCGTATGTGAAAAAAGTAAAAGCCGAAGTTAATTGATTGTTTTATAGACAAAATAATGAGTGAAGAAAGAAACTTATACTCCACCGACAGCTGGTTTATATACAGTGATTTCAATCGTTCCTTAATACATCCGAACTCCTGCTGTCTTTGTACACTTCTGTCGTACAATGTCCGTCGTGTCCCGTAAACCCCTGATTCGAAACCTGATTTCATTCTCGTCGTGCTTTAGCCTGCGTTAAAATCCTGATTTCATTCTTGTCGTGCTTTCGCCTCCATTCGAAACCTGATTTCATTCTCATCATACTGTAGCCTCCATCCGAAACCTGATTCTATTCTCGTCCTGCTTTATCTTCAGTATTATTCACCGATCATCACTCCACCACGGATCGTCACTCGACACAACCGTAACAGTAGCTCCCCCCTCTCCAATCCCGAGTACCTACGAGGTTCACGATCCAGGATTGCCATGTTGTTCCGTGTGAAAATTGTTGATAGCCTTAAGTCCAGCGACGTTGGTCGCGGGCTCCCAGCTGCGCACGTCGTAGCCCCTCCATTTTACCAAATACTGCAGCTGCCTCCGGAACTGCCTGGAATCATCTATCCGCTCAACTTCGTACTCCTCTTCTCCGTCCAGTATTACCGATGGTGGTGGTTCTTGCTTTTGATTCGGGAGGGGATCCTGTGAGGCTTTCTCTAGTCTGGATATCAGTTGAACATCGTGAATGTGCAGTTGATTTGGTAGCTGAATTCTATAGGCCCATGAACTGACGACCTCCATGATTTCATATGGTCCAATTCGTTTCCAGTCCAGTTTCTTACTGGGTCGGAGCGTCGATAAATTTCTGGTGTGCATCCATACTTTGTCTCCTATCTGCAACTCCGTTCAGACTCTTCGTGATTTGTTGGCCTGTTTGGACTGTACAGCTCGGGCTCTTTTCATTTCTACTCTAAGTTCGCTAAACAGTTGTTCCATTTGTTGGGCCACCAGCTGCGCGTTGACTCCGTGGATATCGTTCGGATTTCTGAGTCGATGTTGGCCAAAGGTCTTTCGTGGATGGAATCCGTAATTGCTGAAAAACGCGGAGTAATTGGTTGTTTCCAAGGTATGATTGTGGGCTGCAAACTCTGCCATGGGTAGCCATCGGACCCAGTTGTATTGCTGATCATTGACGAAATTTCGAAGATACTGTTCCATTACTGTGTTGACTCTCTCAGGTTGACCGTCAGTCTGAGGATGGAATACAGTTGACAGTCTTCGTTCGATTTCCAATCTTTTGCTGACGTGTTTCCAGAAATCCGAAACGTATTTCGGCCCATGATCTGATACTATTTTTTCTGGCTGTCTGTGCATTCTGAACATTGCCTTAATGTACATTGCGCCCAGCTTCTTTCAATCTACTTTGTCAGTGCAGGATGCTAAATGTCGCATCTTCGTTAGGCGATTGACCACTACCCATACTGCGTTGAATCCTTCGCTTTCTGGCAGTCTGACTACAAAGTCCATGCTCCGATCTTTCCAGGGTTGCTGCGGTACATCCAACGGTCATGACAAGCCATGAGTTTTTCCATGGATTACTTTGCTCCATTGGCAGGCATGGCCGTTTCGTATGTAGTGGTCCACGTCCTGTCTCATCTGATTCCAGGAATGGCTTCGGCTTAGCAGGTTGTAAGTTTTTGCTCATCCTGGGTGTCCCGCAACCGGACAGTCATGGCATTCTTGAGTCCACTTGAGCTTATTTTCATCCGTCAGTTGAATTTGTTGTAATTCGGAGACTTCTAGCGGTTCTTTTGTGTCTGTGTATAACTCTGGGCATTGCTTACACATACATTGTACCAAGTTCCACAGCTCGTCAGGATTTACCGAGTTGTTATCGAGGTTAACTGTTTCCATAAATGCTACTACCCAGTTTTTGCACAGTTGCTTGTCGAGGTTTTCCATTTTTAACATGATTCCTTTGGTTCTTTCTGCCCCCCCCTTCAGAGGAATGTCTCCTGGCATTCTTGTGAGCGCATCGGGTTTCTTACCTTGCTTTCCTGGACGGTATACTATCTTGAACTTAAACCTTGACATGAATTCAGACCAGCTGGTTTGTCTTTGATTCAGCAATTTGGACGTCATGAAATACTGCAGGTTCTTGTGATCGGTGAGGATTTTCATAGGATGTGCTGACCCTTCACACTCCGCTCTCCATTGTTCCTGGCTTTTGACTATCGCACCCAGTTCTTGATCATATGTTTCGTAAAATTCTTCAGCGGACGAATATGTCCTGGGGAAGAAGGCTACGGAATGTAATACTCCATGATAATTGTACTGGGAGAGGACTCCTGCGGATACAAAACTCGAAGTGTCGGTTTCAGAAACTATTTCCTTTTCATAATCGAAGTGGGCCAGTACGAGAGCTGTTGTACACGCTAACTTAAGTTTGGCGAATGCTCATTTGTGATCAGGTCCCCAGTGAAAAGGTACTAGCTTTTTCGTAAGTTTGGTTAGTGGTTGCACTACCCTGCTATAATTCAGTATAAACAATCGGTAAAAATTAGCAACGTCTAGGAAGGCTTGGACTTCCTTGAATTTCTCTGGTGCTTCCCAGTTCTCAACTGCTTGAACTTTCTCTGGATCCATTCTGATTCCGTTTACTCCGACAATTAACCCTAGGTATTTGACTTCTTCCTCATGGAACTCGCATTTTTCTGCTGTTAGGTAGAGGCCGGCTTCCTCGAGTGAGGTCATGTCTGCCCTGTCATGTTCCTTATGTTCCTTCATGTTATCATTGTAAATGAGGATGTCGTCCAAAAAAGCCGTGCAGAATATGTCCAAAAAGGGGCGTAGCGTATCATTGATGTATTCTTGGAATGATCCTGGCACGTTGGTACGTCCAAAGGGCATAACTAAGCATTCGAAAAGTCCATAGCCGGTCCTGAAAGCCATTTTCCATTCATCCCCTTCTGTGATTCCAATCATATTATACGCATCGCGGACATCTAACGTGGTATAATTGCAAGCCTTCGAGAGTCTTAATAAGGTTTCTTGAATCAATGGCAGGGGGTACCAGTGTTTTATTGTTCCTTCATTTAACCCCCGATAGTCGGTGCAGAGTCTCAGACCTCCTCCTGGTTTCGGTGCAATATGTGCCGCGGCTCTGCAGGGCGACGCAGACGATCGGATGAATGCCTTGGACATGTTCTTCTCTATCCAGTGTTTTGAAACTTGTAACTCTTCTCGGGATAAGCTGTAAATAGGTCCAAATGGCGGTGTGAACCCTTCTTGCAGCTTAATTGTATGGTCGTAGGACCGGTGCGGAGGTAGCGTTTCCGCAACTACCTTGCTGACCAGAGGTAGAAACTTGTGGTACTCTTTGGGGATGACTTCTTCAAGGGGTTTTTCCTGTAGATTTTTCATTTCCAAGCCCTGATTGATTTCGTACAATGTGACAGTATAAACTTTGAGCCCTTTCTTTTTTATTCTTGTCATAAAGGGTGAGGTGGCAACTGTACAGATGTCTAACCTGGGTTTCTCCGGATCCGTTGTTTCCATATGATTGCCCCACACCCATACGATCGAATGGTATTGGCAGTGTTGTTGGCAGTAGCTGCTTTCAAAACCAGTCCTGCGACTTTGAAATTTAACTGTTGCGTCACGAAGTTGTATCCATGGTAGCCCTAACACTATTGGATAATGTTCTAACATTGTTATGAATGCTGGTAGTTGCTCCTGATGTGATCGTATTCCCATGTTCAACTGGGCCATGGTTGTAATGGTTCCTGATTCGATGGGCCTACCATTGATTACCTCTGACTAGCTTGTCTTACGTAGTTCCTTCTCATCCAATTTGTGATGGCAAACAAAATCTTTGTCCACAAATGCTATTTCCGTGGCTCTGAAGTCAATTAAAGCGTGCGTATTGATTAACCTGTCTCCAATTTTCAGCGAACATTTCACAACAAGAATCTTGTATTCCATTAAAGACTGCTTAATTTCTGCATAACTAACTGAGAACTGCGAAATTCCAAAACGAGATTTGACAACTGTATACAAAGGGGTTTCGTACCCAGTGCAATGGCCATTCCAATTGCACCGGCTTGAACTTTTCCTGACTCGATTTCTTTTCCTGAATCCGCGTCCATTTCATTTCCAGCTTTCTTGAAGGGTGGTACCTCCACCTGTCCTGATGCTGCTTTCAATTGTCTTGGGCATGATGCCACGAAGTGCTTGCTATCCCTGCAGTACATACAATATCCACCATCCGTTCGTCGCTTGCATTCTTCCGGAGTAATTCTTTTCTCTTCGACTGCCGAGAGATCCATCGGAGCCGGACCATGATATTCTGTCACGGTTCCTGCAGTTGCTGACTCCGGGGTTGATAGGGCGGGTGTGCTGTTGTTCGTGGTTTCAGACTTTTTGTATCCCACTGTCCATCTGCCGGATTTTTTTTCAGCAGCTTGAGCATGGATTTGTGAATCTCTCTTTGAGGAGAGTTTGACAAATTCTGTAAGGTCTTCCGGAATGTTACAATTTTATAGTAAATCTTTCAATTCTTCGGATAAGCTGTGTCTTAGCACGTTTGCTTGTACTGCTTCGTTCCAGTCAACATCCGGCACCAATCGCTGAAATTCGGGAAAATACTGAGATAATTTTCGGTCTTTTTGTCGAAGCTTAAGGAGTTCACAATTGGCAGTCGCTCGTATGTTTTGATCTCCGAAGGCCAGCTGTAACAGATCCAATAGTTTTTCCCATGATGGCAGGTTGAGATTACCTGTAATTATGCTGATATACGGCTGGATCTGATTTGATGCCACGCCTTCTAGTCGATTTGCTGCATATTGTATATTGGACTGCTCATTGAAGATTTGTATTGGTTCATCTGCAATTTTCATTGCTAACTGTGCCATCCATTGTCTGAGTGCTCTCCTATCTGTTCCCAAGAATCCGAGAATTTCACCGCCTTTAAGTCCCCAGTCTCCATTACCACCATTCTCCGCGCGCGTGAGCACTCTTCTGACCTGATCCCGATATTCATTTGTTTCTTCTCCACAGATTCTTAATTGTTCCTCTGCTTCCTCTGATTCCTTTCTGAGAATTTCCGTCCCTTCTGGTGCTCCAGTTGCCCGGCATTGTTCCAATTCAGTCACTTTGGTCTGTAAATCCCTGTGTGTACAGGCGCGTACTCCGGCTTGCAAGTCCTTGATCGGTTGTTGTATTAATGCCAATTCCTTGTCCGTATTTGCCTTTCTTTGTTCGAGGTTTTTCCCCTCCTTTAGAAACTCGGTGATTCATTCTTGGGCTGATCCAATGTTTGTTGCTTGGGTGGTGATTAGTTTGTTCAATCACTCTATTTGATTCTCAATTTGAGATGCTGGTGCTCCTGCCATGCCTGCTATATAGTCCTGCATTTTGTTGGCTGTAGTGAGGGTATCGTGTTGATTCAGCTTCGTAAAATCCACCAATATCATCTGTGCCATCATATCTTGATCCACTCTCGCAATCTCGATATATCAAGGCCCTTCGCTCATACTGCTGCTTGACATGGCTACTTGCATCTTGGAATGGTGATTGATGAAGGTAGTTATGGATATAGAAGCCTAGTATGTGTTCTTCCTGTATACACTGATCTCAGATGTATTCCTACTTGTTGTTTGGTCAGTAAATCCAGCAATCGTTGGAACAGGGGATATTGCAGCAACCACAGCAGTTCGGGTTCCAGCATATTAACGCCTGGTTAGATACCAAGGCAAAAGGGTTTCGAGACTGAGGGGCCACAGTGAACAAAGAATACAATTGTGTTCCTCGATGCAATCAAAAAAGATTTCGAATTCCTCTATGCCGCCGTTGCAGGTAGGTATTTCAGTCCAATCCATAATCGCTCCGCAGTTGCAGTGGATAGTTGGGTTGGGATAATGGTGGTCTAGGTCTCCTTCTTGTTCTGAACAGTACCAATGATAAATTCAGTCGCAGGTCATTTCGTCTTCGCTCATGTATTTCGAAGTGGTACTGGTTGCCAAAAATATCTTGATTCGTAGGTTTTCAAAAGGTCCACAAGCGAAATAAACAGATGTGTCTCCAGTAAGATTGGATGACCAATCTATTTTCGAATTTACTTGCAGATTGAAAGACTTTGCAAGATGCGTTGCAAATGCGATGGCAATAATAGCAACCAAAACGGTGAGGATAACTGTACATAAAATGACAATATAACTGGTAAATCGAATTTGGACTCGTTCTTCTCTCAAGGGTTCACAGCTCGGTATCAAGGGTTCAGGGCTCGAGGTTCTAGGGGTTATAAAAACCAGAAGTCGGGTGGTCGAGGAATCTAGGAGTAGCCTGTAGCTACCAAACAAGCCCTGTATGCAAAAGACTCGATCCAGAATCACCGAATGTGAAAGAAGTGAAAGCCGAAGCGAATTGATTGTTTAATGGACACGTGAACGAGTGAAGAAAGAAACTTATCTTCCGCCGAACACCTGGTTTATATACAGTGATTTCACTTGTTCCAAAATACATCCTAACACCTGCTTTCTTTTTACACTGCGTTCGTACAATTCCATCGTCTTCCGTAAAACCCTGATTCTAAACCTGATTTCATTCTCATTGTGCTTTAGTCTCCATTTGAAACCTGACTTCATTCTTGTCATGCTTTAGCCTCCGTTCGAAACCTGATTTCATTCTCATCATACTTTAGCCTCCGTCCGAAACCTGATTCCATTTTCGTCGTGCTTTATCATCTGTATTATTCACCATGTTAGGGGGATACTGCAGCTAGATGTGATTTAGAGGTTTATCGATATCGTTGTGTTGTCTCTTGGTAAATGCGTATTTTAATAACGATGACAAAACCAAAGATATGAAATTCTAGCGTGACGCGTTTATGTCGTTGTAAGGTATGTATAAATAAGGGCATCTATTGCAGTATGGCCCTGTGTTTAAAAGTCGTAACTGTCTTGGAGGTAATCCTCTGATGACTCGTTAAGGGTGTCTTGGGAAGGAAGTTCACCTGTATGGAAGAAGTGGTAGTATTTCTCCCAAAGGTTGTGACGAATAAGGTATCGTGCGAGGTGTTCGTATTTGGCTCGAGTGTTTGCTTGGGCGTGCAAGATGCGAGCGTAGATAACCTTCTGATCGTCTGAAATAGACATAAAAGTTTTTGGTGAATATTATCTGGCCACTAATTACATCTACTACTGTATAGAATAATTGTAAGATAATATTTTCAAAACTGGATTTTGAAACTATTGCACTTAGGTTTAATTAAATCTATGGCATTTGCCACTACTGAATTTTATGAGTGTGCTGTCCGATACAATATATTGAGTATCACTTCTATTTATCTCAGTTATATTGTATATTTGGCTTCACTTTCATGTCAGGTTTTATATAAATTTTCAATATATTGCATAATATTTATATTTACTACAGCTGAATTCAAAATTCACTGTTTATAGCAAATTGAGAGCCATCTTGTCCATTTCCCGACAATTCTGTTTGAAAGTTATCGTGTTATTTCTTCCCAAGCCCATTTAGTTTTCTTTCTCCAAACGTATTTGTAATCCATCTTGTCATTCTTCCACAAGCTCACTTAACAGACAACTCATCAACCATTATGATTGCTTCAACAATATATATTATATGGATACATATCAACAGAATCATGATATTTTTATATTCAAAATCTGGATCAAAATCAATTGAAGTGGACTGGGATGTCAGCTGCACTGAAAGTATTTCAGCAGCTTGGAGGAGATATTCCAAGCTTGATAATTTCTGCACCACTGAGGATCAAAGGTATGCCAATCATGATGTGAGTGATATGAATTTCAACAGCCCTTGAGATGTCAAGAGTAGAGAATACCTCCGAAGTGGCAGTGATTTCAGAAGTACTAGCGATTTCAGTGGCACCAGAATGCTCAGAAATTCAAGGAATTTTCTAATTGCAAAAAATGACCAACCTTCCAGAAGTAGTTTTGGGAAATCAGTGATCAGTATCAGATGTGTCAAAACAATTTGTAGCACAGAATGTTTGGATTGATTTCAAATGAGTTAGAACAATACCCTAATCACTAATAGAAAAACCAGTGGATTATTGTGGGCTGAGAAGCAATACTGATTCAAAATACAGAAGACAATATAGATTCAAATCAGAATGTATATACTGAATACATTCTGGATCATGCCTATTGATATAAATGTAACAATAGAACTTTTTTTGGTAAATTGTATAATTATCAATGTCAGAAACTTATCTGTATTGATTGCAATAGTACAGAACATTCTGACATGAATTTTTTGGAATTCTAATAATTTGGAATGCTGTATACTGAACTCTGTTGAAATAGAGATTTTTAAAGACAAGCTGATAGACAGAAAAGTGTTAAATATATAATTAATAATATTTATTCATACCATATATACTTTAGCTGGAGTATAACAGAATCCTGATAACCCCGGACTCTGGATGAGCTGGTTGGATGGTGGAGCTTCCACCTACTGTACTTTATCTCCACTAATTTGAATATATCATCACATGGTTCAAGTATAAGTATACTTCAGCAATTATATTTGCTATTTCAAAATGCCACAATTCTGCTACTTCTTTTCCCAGGCAGGTTTCTATACTGATTCTTCAAAGTATGAAAATTAACTGAATCCAATTCTATGATCACGATTGAAAATATCAATTATGGTTTTTTCAGGCAATTTACAATTACATTTCAATATGTTCGATCAATTCAAAGAACTGTAATACAATTCGGATACCAGTTATGGAAGTATCTGATGGAGTTGATTGAAGAGAGTAGATTCCATTCCTGAAAGATTTGAAAGCCAATTTGTATCTAGGGTATGTTATTGCCTATGATGGTTAAACCAATAAAATTTTTCGAACATATATCTATTGACAGCAATGGTATTTGACATTAGCAAAAAATCCCTTCAACCAGACATATTTGGCATGCCCTGGCATTTATTGTGCATTTGGAGCTCTTGAAATGTTGGTTGGTAGGGTAATATATCAAAGTACAACAATATGATTTAACTTACTGCAAAAGCAACTTTGAATACTATATATTTATACAGTTGTATATCACTCTGTTTTTCTCATCTGGCCATTTCAATTGCATGGTGCTTGGTGCTCATTAGCAACTTTGTCAGCCAGACATCATGCTCAATCATCTCCAGCCAGCTTGGTTCAATTATGTCGATCCTGTCCAAAGCCTGTCCAGCTCGATTATCTCTCACCTGCCGAAAACCACCCCTACAGACTCAGTGAAGAGCCAGACCCGCTGGGTTGCGTACAGGCAGCCCATAGCCTGCCCAACTCCATCATTTCCAGCCAGCTGAGATCCAGCCGTACTTGATTGCAACCAGCCAGCCAATAGCTATACCAGCTTGATTGTTTTCAGCCAGCAGAAAGCCCGTCCAGCTCAATTCTCTCCAGCCAGCCGAAAGCCAGCTCTATTGCATTGCGTCCATCTAGTCAAGCACCAGACCAGCTCAATTGCATCCAGCCACCCAAAAGCCAGTCCAGCTCAATCCTCTCGAGCAAGCCCAAAGCCAGCCCTACTTGATTGCATCAGGTCAGCCAAGAACCAGACTGGCTCACTTGCCTCCAGCCACCCAAAAGCCAGTGCAACCCAAAAGCCAGCCGAGAGCCGGCTAGTGCAGCCCGCTGAGAGTCAGCCAAGAGCCAGAACACACCGCAATTATCTCCATTTAGCCCAACTTCATCATCTAGAGCCAGCCTGGCTGGATTGTATCTTGTCCAAGTCACCCAGCTATCAGGTCAACCCGCTAGATACTCCCTTTTCCACTCTCTTTTGCACTCCCATTTCTACTCCCTTTTCTACTCCCTTTTCTACTCCCTTTTCCACCCCCTTACTTTCGATTCTATTTACACTCTAGGTTGTAAATTCCAAGTTCAGCTCCATGATACTTCATTCTCTCATGGTTACTGTCGATATATGCCATACTGATATATCTTCAGGCAATATTAATCGATGTAACCCACTTGCAATGATTGATCATGTGGGAGATACCATATCAAGCACCCCTTTTCCACTCCATTTTCTATTTATTTTTCCACTCTATTTCCTATCCCCTTACTTCCAACTGTATTTGTACATTAGGTTTGTAAGTTCTAAATTCAACTCTATAATGGTTCACCCTATCATGGGCACATACTGTATTCCGGTAATGATAGATGTTCACACATGATCAATATGACCAGCAAGCCGAGCTCAATTATCTCCAGCCGGCCGAGATCCAGCTTGGCTTGATCATATCCAGCAAGCTCGGGACCAGCCCTGTTGAATTATCTACAGCCAACCGAGATCCAGCCCTTCTTAATCGCTTCCAGCCAGCCAAAACACATTCCATCTTGATCACTTCCAGCCAGCCAAGAGCCATTTCGCCTCAATTGTATCCAACCAGCCAAAAGCCAGCCCAGTTCGACCATCTCCAGCCAGTCGAGAGGCAGCCCAACTCGATTGCATCCAGCCAACTGAGAGCCATTTTGGCACATTTACTTCAAGTCAGTTATGAGGCAGTCCAGCCCAAACACCTCCAGCTAGCCTGCCCATGATACTTCTCTTTCTCTCACTCTCACAGTCACTCTCTTTATTTTCAATGCTAATGGCTGTACAGACAATATTAATCACTGCGGCTTGATTATTTCCAGCTAGCCAAGAGCCATTTCGGCTGGATTGTATCTGGCCCATCATGAGCCAGCCCAGCTCAACTGCCTCCAGTCAGCCTGAATCCAACGCACCACCCCCATTCAAAATGTGGTTTGAAGTGTGCAAAGTGAACCTCCAAGTGCACCTGCAAGTATACCTCAAAGTTCTGCTCCAAGTTTGTCTCCAAATTCTGCTTCAAGTGCATCCAAGATCCACTATGGTTTTTGTATATAGTTCAACTATATACAAAAAAATTCATTCATAAGGTATGAATGAATTAGTGAATCAAGAGTGTGACTATAAATAATCAATTGACTGCCTTGGTAAGTCAAGGTTATGAATCAAGGCTGTGACCAGACAGTGTGCTGTATCTGGAAGCAAATACTACAGCTCTCAGTATATGTAGAAGCAAATACTGGGTCTGTAAGTACGTTTGGATGAATATACTGAATTTGAAAGCATCAGTGCAGTACCAGGCTGTGTTTTTATAGATTAGAGCACTGCCAGGCTGCATCTATAAGGAAGTGCAGTACCAGGGTATATCAAAGCTCAAGAGGTTTTGTCGGAAGCATCTGCTATGCTACAGATGTATTGGTGTCCAGGGTGCGATATGGTCTTCTTCCTGATGTAACAGCTAATTGAAACTAGTTGGAACATATTTGAGAATGAAGTGCGAATCAATCTTTATCAAAACTTTTTTTAAGTATTGATCTATTGGTTCAACTAAGGTTACCTATATTTTACCATATATTACAAATGTCAAAATATACAAATATATTTTCCAATTATGTTATTTACAGTAACACAAACAATTTCAAGGTAATTCATATGTTTTTCAGTTTTAAAAGGTACATTGTATTATATGATGGTGACTCTTGATAACCTTAACAATGTTTTTATTTTTGATCCAAATAATTATTATTACTGGAATAACGAACCGATATAAGTACCCTATTTATTCAAGACATTTGAATACTACCGAGATGATTTGTTATTTAGCTGGTCCGGAAGAATGCGGTAAAATGGATATTGCTCATATATGCAGCTCAAGTTTGCATATTGTAGATTATAACACTTGGAGAATACACACTACACTTCCTGTATACTAATTGTTGATCACAATCTGTCAATACTCCTTATTGTCACAATTCTGATACTTTGGCAGGACCAATTTGATATCCTTGAGCTGATGAACAGTGCCTATCACACAGTGACATTGTTACACCAAAATCTGCCAGACCTTCATATATTCATTTAAGGCCATATTGTATACAAGATATCAAATGATAATACCTGTGAGATTACCCATGAGACTGGAGAGAAAATGAATTGCTGAGATACTGAAAAACTGTAATTCCATAAACCAGAGTCTCCAACAATAAAGAATCCCGACTATGGAGATAATTTGGTGAACCTAATGTGCAAACCGAATAACAAGGGACCACTGTCAAATAAATATGTCAGAAATTGTGACTGGATATTGAAATGGTCTATTGATAACGGACCAAGTAAGAATGGGGGGTGGTGGTGATGGTGGTGGTGGTGGTGCTGTACATTGCAATCCAAGAAAATATGTGGATAGAATAGTATAATATTGTAGAGGATACTGTAGTGGGCATGGAAGAATTGATGGCAGAAGTCAAAATTCTGCATATAGCAGCTACAGATACTATTGAGGACAATCTGGATATGGTAGCCCAGAAGGTGTTGGCTATAAAAGTAATAGTCAAGGCAGCCCAGTGGGAAATGGCAGAACTCAGAATGTTAGTAGCTACAGCAGAAGAGGCAGTATACACAGTCATGATCGCCAATACATAAAGTCATGATGGAGGAAAAAATATATCCAATATCAATACCTTCACATTTAACCCCAAATGAATTCGGGTACTCAAAGGCAAGTAGATTATTCTAGGCATCTACAACTTTATCAACAACTTGCAATGACAATCGAGGCCTGATGGCACCATATGGCTTGCTTGCAACATCAACCCCAGTCAGCCATGGTGCCAAAACTTCGAAAATCACAGAATGAGTAACAGTGCTGTGAATGGATGGATAGACCAGATATGATCTACACTAATATTAGCAGGCAGCAGGCTGATGGACCACATCCACATATCAGTCCAGTCAGCTATATCTGACTTGGAATTAATGTTGCTTGTGGTACAAGGGAAGTGTTTATACTACTTGATTGTCTTCAAAATATCAAAGTTGAGTTGTTGCTCTATGCCGTCCCTTGCAATGGCTATGTAGATACTTTGAGCGAAGTATTCTGAAGACCACAAACACAACTTGACCTATATATACTGACGACCCCTTGACATCTGCTGGAAGAGTGTACTGCCAAATGATATTCCAATAAGGTGGCATATTCCACCTATATCCAGTACCAGATCTTTAGAACAAATATGGGAGGCAAACAGACTTTGGACTGGGCAATGCAATGTGCAGCCAAATCAGATAGAACTATACACCTGCATGACATGCCCAAGGCTGCTGAAATATCAGCCATATATGGTTGCAATACAAATCACATCTGTAGCTACTGACCACCACTTGCACCTAATCAGTACATCATGTGCCAATTTACAGATCGACTCTGGACTCATGAGGGTCTATATCAAGAAGAACCATGTGACAATATCAGAGACTGTGGAGTTATAAATGGAGACAGTTGAAATGGATATGAGAGGAATCAAGAAGAGGTGAATACAATTATGACAATGGCAGTGGAATGTCAAGAATTGGGAGCTCAAGACAGATAGAATACATAAATTACCATGGACGTGCTGCCAACCACATGGTATATCCTGAGACAGAGATGCATGTACAGGTTCGGGTTGGCAGAAGTAGAGATTGCAAGAGTATCAATATAAAGTTGTTTCACTTCCAAAGTGATAGATCAAATTTGCTTTATCCGAACCACCCTGTATTGTATTCAGCAAGCCTTTAGAGAAACAACAATAGAGAATGATGAAGAGAAAGAGAATAGAAATGAAGAGAAGGTGAAAAGAAATAAAAAGAAATCGTTGCCAATACCCTGTACAATTGTAGCACCAGTCATAAACTTATCAACCCCAGTCTATGACAAATAATAATCAGCAGTAAGCAAAAGACTCAATTCCAAGGCGACATGCAGATAACTATGTTGGGATGGAAAGTAATTCTGTCATCAACAGAAGAGCACATGGAGTTGAACATTGATGGACTCATGTAGAGTGGAAAGTTTGTAGTTTATCCGCTAACAATATAGAACATCATTCTATACAATAACTGGACTGAGGAGAATCTATATTATGTTAACCACAAAAAAATTGATTGTGGCTGGGTGGCAATGAAAATGGTAACCAATTCCATTTGACAACAAACCGATGGAGATAAAATCAATACAGAACTACTGTATTGATTACAGTGCTAGTAGAGCTGAAGTGGCCCCAAGGTTCCAATGTAATAGAGCTTCTGACTATGGAATTTGGTGTGGAGTAAGTCAATGAGGTGGTCATTGGACCGATTGTGGACAAAGCTATATTCAAAGCAAATATTTCAGTAATCTAGGCAGAGTCCATATCAGTAAATAAGGCTGCCGCGGTGGAAGCACTTTGGGTGTTCAAACAGTAAGTCCGAGGGCAGTACCACAACTATTTCCCAGAGCTGGAAGGACTGCTTCCAATACCTATCACATGTGGCTTCTACATTAGGCACAATTCTAGAAATGGAACCACGGCACTGGAGTTCAAACTGATAGATAGCTACAGTGATGGAAAAGTATAAGAAACAGGCAATCCAACTGTTGAAGAAATGCAAAATTTGCAGTTCATACTCCCTATATGTGCCATCGATCCTACTTATATTCAAACCCAGTAGTAAATGGCACATGTGGATTATCTACTGAGCTTACAAAAAATTACCATTGTGAACAAATTTCCACCACCATATTCAGAAGACCTGATTATTCATCTACCATACTTCAAATGCTTTTCCAAATATGACTTTCACAATAGCTATCACCAGCACCATTTGCATCCTCACTTCATTGAAAAGTCAGTGTCTATTGGCCCTGATTGTCCAAATAAGTAGCGAGGAATTCAATTTGACCAGGCAAATACACAATATATTTTTATGAGGCTAAAAACTAAACACTTAAAGCAATATATCGACAGTGGCCCTGTATCATTATTTTCAATGATATCCTGATCTATTTGAAGACCATGGAAGCCTATCCAAATCATGAACAGGCAGTTTTGTATTTGATTTGCTGGGATAGTTTTTGATTTCAGAGTAATAAATGTCAGTTGGGCCAAACATACGTACCATTTTTGGGCTTCCTGGTGAATAGAAGTGGAATCTTCATAACATACAAGAAAATTGCTGACATCGCAGATTGCCCCAAACCAACCACTTCTAAAGCAATGTGCAGCTTCATGCAGTCTGTTGGTATCCACTGTTACTTGTTCATCAATTTCACGATCATTGCCACCCCCTCAACTATTTTGTCCAACTATGTACAAGCTCAGTTGCCTACAGTACTGAACAACCTACCAAGTGGAAGATTGGGATGTGGGTGATTGATGTCTTCAATACAGCCATGCTGGCCCATACAGCTCTTGTACTAACATCAATGGAAGGCAGTATTGGGAAAAGTGCCTGTGGTACTGCAATAGAGATTTGTTATCACTGTTACCACTATACAATTTGGCATTTTGGTTGTTTTCTGAATTTTTCTGCAGCTTATAGAGAAGTAAATTATATTCGCATATGGTATTTCAATTTTCAAGATTATATGATGATATATGTTGTATAGTTGTTGAGGGTAGCATATGCTTTTGACTGCAATTGTCAGAATTTTTTGTATTCTCACTTGGATGTACTTTTTTACTGACTTGTAACACTCTTATGAATATTGGTCCTTGAAACTGCAGTTGCTATTGAGATCTATTTATAGTACATACATCGTTGAAGAAATATAAGGCATGGCAAGATGTTGCTCAATAGAAGATGGCTTTCGATTATATTTTACCAGTCACAACTTTGATATGCTTTCACAACTCCAACATACTGTTATAACTCAGACACTAAGTCTGACACTTTCACAACTCTGACATGATCACTTTTGAATCTCTGACATTCTTGTTCCTACAATTCTGACATGCTGGCTCTGAAGTGGACTTGGGGCAAGATGGATGTGATGGTTATTAAGTCCACTAGGTAAAAGATGGACAAGATGAGTCTCAACTGGGCTTAGACAGATGGGGTTGATGAGAGATGGGGTTGAAGAGAGATGGTGTTGATGAAAGATAGGGTTGTTGATAAAAGACAGGGTTGATAAGCAATGGAGTTGATGAAAGACAGCTCCTAGGAGGGCTTGGGGAGGGATTGCTTGGTAGCTGGATACAGAGAGCAATAGCCAGACAGAATACTAGTTAATGGGTGTATCACAAGGCTTGGGAGATATTAATCCATATTTGCCAAGCTCAGTGCAAGAGACACACTGTATCTATAGTGGAGTCAGTCATTGAAGTCAGCTACAGAGTATCAAGGCTTGACAGTTCAAGTGAGTAATTGGTACTGGGCCAGGTTCTGAAGATATCAACAAATGAATAGAGCAGGTCATATGAATTGTGGGGTTGCATGCATGGTACTCAGTAGCCAGCCGATCAAAGGGACTAAGTCAGTCACTGAAGCTGGCTGATAATTCAAGGGCTATCAGGTTTAAGGGAGGTATTGATCAAGTGAAGATGAATGAGAACTGGTTCTAGATGTTATCCTATTGTTGAATGGTAATGTTCAGGGGGTGAACTATACTGTAGATGGAATGAGAAGTTAAGAACTGGAATACAAAGCCTCAATTAGGTATGTTGAGTCCATTATATCATGTAATCTCACACTTAACATAACGTCATATATCAAATACGAATAAGTTTTTCAGTTCGGCCATACCAGCAATATATAGCTCTGCCCAACAACTGAAAGAAAACAATTCGAATACAGGTTGCTGAAATATAGTGTAGTTTGTTGCATATGAATTTATAACACACATGCTGTTATCCATTATTTTCTTTTTCTTGTTCATTACTATTACCATCACAGTTACCATCTCTTCTCCCAACCTTGTTCCATCTATAATTAAGTTCCCCCCATGAGTATTGCCAGTCAACAGTCAGATAACATTTACAGCGAGCTCTTATTTATCCACACTGAATCAATCAATATGTTACACCAGGTTGCCCATGTCTCAACAGTCTGCTGCAGTAACCAACCTCCTCCACATGCATGTGCACTCTCTCACATTTCGTCCAAGGTAAGTCATCTATATATATTTCTGATCATGGATTAACGTCTTCAAAGATAGGCCTCATACTGATTTCTCTTGTGTTTTGACAGTGACTCTCTCTCTGCAGTCGACTTGAGTAACTGACTCTACCGTTCAAGCATGCTCTCTTCTCTCTTTCCTCTACTTGGTGTTGCAATTGTGGGTACCCATTTCTCAAGCCAGACCTCTCCCCAATTATACCCACATGCTGTGAAGTTTGCACTCTCTGCAGCTGACTTCAGCAATGGACTTCACCATAGGTGCAGCTTCTCTCATCTGTTTTCAACTTATGTTCTCTGCATGGATTGACCATCATTGGATAATATCTTCTTGGCTTCATACCAATTACAGCTTTGCAATCATGGTTAATATCTTCTGGGCCTCACACTAATCACATCTTTCTAATCATTGATTAACATCCCATGAGCAAGGTTATACACTAATCAATTAAGTTTCTGCCTGGCCCTTGCATCCTGTATCTGGCATCTGAGAGATCACACCACATGCTCTTTTATGAGCCCTTCTTCATCAACCTTGTTTCTCATCAACCCCATTACTCATCAACCATTTCTTTCATCAATATCCACTGTCCAAGGCCACATGTGAGGCATATTGTGCATCTTATTCTGTGCCCATCTCTCCTTGTCTGCTGAAATGCAATACCATCTATTTAACCCTTATTCCTTCCCAGAGCAAATATGGCAGAGTAATGTAAGCAAGCATGTGGGTTGTCAGCATGAGTATGTCAAAGTTGTTAGAGTAAAAATGTCAGAATATCAGAGTTGCAACCAGTAAATAGAACCTCATAATCTATTAATAAATAAATAGTGTATAATATAAGCGAATATAAAGCAATCATGAGGTTTCGGTAATCACAGTTTTGAACTCGGACATGCAATCATAGGGATTGACACAATCATCACCATCACACTGGTAGACTCTGACACTGTTATAACTATCATATCAGTGCTATCTGAAATGTAACGATGATGCCTGACAGTATCACAGCCACCAGACCCAAGAACCTTGATATGCTACCATGATTATTAGTATCTGAGCCATAACAAAACAATACTTTTAGACAATTGCACCTAGAAATACATAGTGAATCAGTGATAGGGTTGAACTAGTATCACATTTTGTGGTATGGTACTGGAGAATCAGCAGAGTATTATTTGAGTAATCCATAATTGGCTTGAGCCAATTCATATTTTTCAGCATTATGGCTGTTATCGAAGATTACAATATGCAATATTCCCTCTGGAATGTTATAAATGACAAGTTGCCTGCTGGTTTTACCACAATCGTACAATAATAGAGACTCGGTATATTTCTTTAACACCTGCAGAGAGTATATGCCGTAAAGTCAAACAGAATTGTGGCGATGTCACTGATGTAAGTGTTGGACCACACCTTCAACTTAGTTTTTTCATCTTGATATTAAGTAGGATGGTGGGTGACAGGGATGTAAATTCATCAAGCATTTAGTCAGCACCCAGCTGATAGCTTGCCCCATAATTAGTGACCTTGCATTATATCTCTGACATGGCAGGAGTGCTCTCTCACATATTATGCCAAAGTCCAAAAGGGCTGGGGTCCGTCATCTGGTTCCAGACAACCATTCTTTGGGCAGAGTCCGCTACCAGGGGGCAGAAATTCTAGAGCTGTTGATATGAAGTTTAGAAAAACCAAAGTCCCACATATGAGAATACTATTGACTGCCCAACCAATTGGAAGGCTCCATAGAAGACTGGAACAGATTTGTCCCACGATGTACTATAACAAAGGTAGCTTTGGTCCAATATATGATGCACGGGTGACCCAAGAGTCCCCACAAGGGCGTCATGCTGGATCAGCAGTATGGATAGCTCTAGGGTGCTCTGCAGTTTGATGTCAGGGCTTATTACTTCTTATCACTATACCATGGCTGTACCAGCTCAGTCTGCTCAGAGTCCTTATCACTGTCTGATCGAAAGTATGTGTTTCTCTACAAAGGATTGCAAGCCCTTGCCAATACCCAGTATTGGAGCATAGGATATTTACTGGCATTTCAGCTGGGCTATGTTGAGCCTCCCACTTGCTTGACAGCAGAACCCCCAGGGGTGTATTCTCTGCACAACACCTTGGTCTGTTGGGGTAAGCCTGGGTTTGGCTAGACTGCCATACCTCACATGTATGCTCAGGGAAAACCCCCAACAGTACCTAGCTCTTTAGTTCTGGTGAACTCAACAGAAACTCCAATGTAAAAAGTGTGCCAAGCAATTGATACCACTCATATCAGCAGCTATTATATTATCCGGGGTATTGGGTATGTCCTCTGATTGTGCTCAAAAATCTTTTTAAAAAAAAAATCCAATAACCTCTGTATTCAGCTGTGCAGTTTGAGTTTAACAAATGTTATCCTTCGCTTTTTGGTTTTCGGCGATATTGGTTTTTTCCACCTCTTGTACTTCTTGATTTGCAGGTTTCAATCGTAATAGCGGATTATCAGTTCAGGCTCTATATCAAACAGATGTTCCCATGATTCCTAAGTATTCTCATTGTCAGACAAATCTGTCCATTTTAGAAGGAACACAGGCTTGCAATGGATGTTTTCGGTCATGCCACGATCGATAATTGTATCCGATATCCATCCCTCATTGTCGACCTCGACTGGGGGTATCACATTATGCTTTGGATCCCCTTGGTATGGTTCGAGTAATGCAATTTGGAAAGCTGAGTATACTCTGCACATTGTAGGTAGCTCCAGTCCATACTATCATTTGTTGCTTCTGACTTTGAGAATCTTGAACAGTCCATAAAACTAATCTTCTAGTTTCCGGCTTTGTGGCTTTGTTCAATCATTGTGTCCATCTAACATGTCCATATCATCGACCATATAATCAGGTGTAGGTGTCCATTTTTGATCGTATTATATCCCCATGTTCTTCTGAGAAGACTCCAACTGGTCATCCAATCATCAGTAAATGTTCACCATATAATGTGCGTATTACTGTGACGTGGGATATTTGAACTGATCTTCTGTTGGCCAATTGGTGCGAGGCTTGAAGCTGAAGTTGGCATGAAACGGTGTTTGCTTGGTGGCAGAATGTCTTGATTTGTTGTACGTGTATTCCGCTATTGGTAACATTTCGCTGTAGTTGGTTTGTTTGCAGTTACAGTTAGTGTTAGCAACGGGTCCAGTTTCGGCCCGTTTGTACTATAGCGGTTCCAAAAAAACCCGGAACCGACCCGGCCGGGTCGGGTTTTTGCCAAATGGTTCCCTCAATTAAGTCCATGAATATCCATCAGAGAATTTAGTGTTTGGTATGTCAAATATGCAGTTTCACACGGTGCATCTTTTAGTGTTCTCCGATTTTGCATATCTCAAAAACTCAGCAAGCGGCTTTGAAAAAGGTGCCATTTTGGGCCCAAAAATGAGGTTTTTACCGAATCGCTTGCTGAATTTTAGAGATATTGAAAATCGGAGAACACCAAAAGATGCGCCATGCAAAGCTGCATATTTGATATACCAAATGCTAAATTATCTGACCAATATTCATGGACTTAATTGGACAGTTCGCTTCAAAAATCATTGATTTTTGATGTGGTAAGGCCGTTGCCACACAGACCTATATTACCCGCCGGGTCCAAATCTGGAACCGTTGCTAACACTAGTTACAGTAGGATCGTTAAAAATTTTGTACTATTTGATTCTGCCGTTCAGTCTGTCCGTCCGTCTCTAAGTGAAACACTGTTGACATGGATAATTTGATATCTAGGAACTGGTATAGGTCAGCAATGAAATGGTCAGTGAATACTCTATTGCGATCAGTTGTTACATCTGATGGTAGACTGTGACATTTCCAAACGTCATTCAGGAACAGTCAAGCTACCACTGCTGACTTTCTTTTTTCCAATGGATAAAATGAGCCATTTTGGTAAAGTGGTCCTCTACTACTATGATATTTTTGTTTCAATTGGACTTGGGTAAATTGGTTATGAAGTTGACTGATATATGTGTCCAAGAAGTTGATGGTAGTTGGAGTGGGTAGAGTAGACCATACTCAGGGTGTCGTGGGCTCTTCGTTCACTGACATGAATTGCCGGTATTGCAATACTGCCTAACATTGTCCTCCAACCTGGGCCAGTGAAAGTTCCTGGCGATGCGTTGCACTGTGCAATTGCATCCGAAATGTCCGGATATTTGAGAGTTGTGTTCTTGTTTCAAAATTTCCTTCTGAAAACCCTCTGGTATGTTTAATTTTCTTTCCAAACCAACATTCCTTCTGAATCCACATTCAACATTTCTTCAACATTCTGATTTTTATTCTGAACCTTCCCTAATGTCTTCTAATACTCCTTATCATGCCAAATATCTTCCTGTCATTGTTCTTTCATGGTTGTTGTTAATTCTTATATCAAAAATTATGCCAAACTTATTTGTTTCCAACTTTCTTCTCGAATTTCCATTGCTCCAATTTTGAGCCACAGGTCGCAACTGAGCAATGGTGTTGAGGCAGTTGAGGTCATATCTCCCTCTGAGAGAAATACTTTGGGCATCTCAATAATACATCGGCTTTTTTATTGGCTGTTCCTTTCTGAATATTCTTTTGACATTGTGATCTTGGAGTAATTTGATCCATTGTGCTTGTCTTCAATTGTGCGGAATATTTTCTTCAAAGTATTGGAAGTTCATATGGTCGGAAATGACTGTAGTGGTATGTAGTGCTCCTTGAAGATAGCAATGCCATGTTTTCATTGCGTATATGATTGCAAGCATTTCTTCATTGAATATTTGGTAGTTCAACCTGGCTGGTGAAAATTTCTTTGATATGAACACGACTTGGTGTATCTTTCCATCCTTGAATTTTTGTAATAGAACTACTCTAATTGCACAATCCGATGCGTCTGTTTCAACCATTGTAGGTCAAGCTTTGTGGTAATATCATAATATCAGTGTGTTTTCAGCAGTGAAGAGTAGGCATATGTTATAGTATGCTACTTTTTGAGCTTTTCCAAACTAAAAATTCTTTCCATCACCTTTTAACGTATCGGTGATGGGGGCAATGATTCCAGCATCGCCCCTAATGAATTGTGAATATAAATACCAAAGTTCCAAAATGATGTGCACTTCTTTTTCGTTTGTTGGTTGTGGCCATTTGGTGATGTCTTCTGTTTGAGATGGAGCACTTTCTGACCTGGACCAGATACCAGCAATCCTAGAAATTCCACCCTATGTTGGTGGAAATTGCACTTGTTGATTTCCACTACCAGTTTGTTGTCTTGGAGGACCTGATGAATTTTTCCAATGTATTTATGGTATTTATGTTTGGATCCTTCTACTGCGATGATGATATCGTCAATGTAACATACTGTGAAGTCCATATGGTATCTGAGAAAAGGTTGTGAGATTTCATTCATCCATCTCCGAAATGTAGCAGGTGTGTTGTTCAATGCACAAGGCATTACTGTTTAATCGTAGGAACTAAACATAATTCAAAAAGCTGTTGCCCAATCAGGGGGTTTAGCAATCCTAATGAGGTGGTATCCCGACTTGCATCCAGCTTGGCGATCTCAGTCACTCCTTTCATCCTGCTCTGTAAATGGTCAATTGAAGGTACAGCCTTCTGGTCATCGATTGTCAAGTCGTTGAGTCTGGAATTGTCAACACACAGATGCAGGCCTCATCTGTTAGCCTTGTGCACAAAGCGGATGGGGCTTCCTGAATGTCCACTGGACGGTTGAATCTTTCCTTCCGTTATAATTGTATCGATGAAGGTATGTAGAAGCCACTTATTGTCTCGTAATAGTTAGTTAATCGGTCCCACTTTGATCTGAATGTCTGGAACTTTCAGATCAATTTGGTGATTGTGGGGTCCGTAATTGAGTAACTTGTGTGATTTGTGTGGGTCAAACAAGAGAAACCATTGGCGGTATTGAGAAGATAGTATTTCTGCTAATTGTTTTGTTGCTTGGAAGGCTATTGAACCTATGTTCATCACATTGTCCCATAAGGCAACCTCATCATCATATGTGATTTTCCACTCTGAATGCTATTTGCCATGTTCATAACCAGTGCTTCTGCACTCTGTGAAATTTCGTGACCCATAGGTCATTCCCAGCACATAATATTGTTTCATATACCGAGCAGGTATGGGAATGTTGTTGTCAGCTTGCATCGGAATCACCTCAAAAGTTTTGAGGGTTCTACGATTCCCAAATGCTAAACCAAGGGGGATCGTGAACATACTAGGAAGACTTACCTTGTGCCCTCCGAAATCATTTGTTTGTATGGTATGTTTTATTCGTAACAAAGGTATCCTGATTGCCTTCACACATTGTGGTGATATTGTGAATTAAATGAATCCTAGACCCAGCATAGCATGTACGAAAAATTGTTGAGTGTTACTTTTTCCATCATTGTAGTCCATAAAGAACTTGTCAATGACGCAGTTGCCCATTATAGTATTGGGCATTGTGTATAGTTTCCTGTCTTCGTAGAAAACAAAAACATCTGATGTATTCTGTTACTTGACTGAGGAATTCTACTCAGTTTGGTGTTGTTTGCATTGGGTAGCCATTATTTGGTCAATGGCTGGGCCATATCAGGTGCTAGATATTGGTAGAGGGGTGTAATTGTGTTGATGCAACTACTGACCTGCAGTTTCATTCTTACCGGAATCCTCAAAGTTGTGACCGGAACTATATAAAGGCTTTCTCCCGCTTTTTCATCATTATTCTCCACATATGGATTGGCACTTCTTGGTTTGTACTTTTCTGTGTCCTTGCAATTTCTTGTTGAAACTATCTCTGGGCTGGTTCAGCGATTCCTGCGCAACATCTTTGCTTTCACTTTTGGCCAATTCTGATTGTATTTCTCCGTCCGATGTCTGTTGCTGTCTTTCTCCTTTGCTCGCAATCTCATAATCATCGACATCTTCCTGCTAATAGCCTCTAACTTTCATCATTCTGTTGTGTTTGGGCTTCACAAAATTGGCTTTTCCACCGCCAATTTAGGCATCTTTCCAACACTTTATTGTTGTTTGTCTGCCTTTCCAATATGTAGGGGTGGCGCATCATTGGCACACTTTTGCCATACATTGAAGATTCAATTTTTCCTGAGGTATTCCCTCAGTTAATTGAGCATAGGTCCTTTCATCCTTGTTTTTAAATGGATATGGTCGATCCATTTTTTGGCTCTGTCTGTTGAAGAAATAAGGCTTTGCATCGTTCAGAATATGTTGTCATTTTTTGAAATCATCATCCAGACGGTGGGGTTTCTGTACTTCTCTCGAGTCATTAACTCGATTCATGAGTTTGTTTGGATGGCCCATCATTCTGAAAATCCTTTCTGTAGCCTCCCAGACTTCCACGTTTTTTCCAGTATTGATGAAAATTTCTTTCAATTCTTGATCAGTTTTATCTGCTGGGTTGATTGAGGTAAGCTGCTTGAACATTTGTGGTGGTAATGTTTTCATTAGCATTGTTCTGTATGCAACTCCGCAAATTTCAGCTCAAACATTCATGTTATGAAACTCGGATACCATATTCTGGATGTTGCCATTCTATCAAATTTCGAGTTGTGCCTGATATGCTGTCTGCTGTTGGTACTTGTGGTGGAAACAGTTGTAGATAGCCGCCCTGTATTTGGTCCAACTTGGAGTATATTTCCCAGCCATTGCCTCTGTTTCCCACTTCATGTCCCAAGCCAATGCGTGACCTTCCATCCTTCTCTGGCAATATTGTATTTTGAGTCTGAGTTTTGGAAACAGGTAGGGCTGGTCTGCAACATATGACTCCATGCACATCCACCACACATCAAACTGCTCCGAGGCTTTTGACGCAAATTGTGCTGGGTCGCTTCACATCGGCCTTGACTCCGTTTTCCTGGTTGTCGCCGGACGTGACTTCGATCGTTTTCTACATCTATCCCCTCGCCTCGAAGCACTAGGTCTTTCAAACAGAGGTGGTGGTGGATCTCATCCGGTATTGCTGGGTGGTGGTGTGCTTCCAGTATTACTGGGTCCCAGTGCAGGTGGATCCATTGATTCTGCAGCTGTTTGGGATCCTGCTCATAATTCTATAATATCCACAAAATCCGAGACCAAGATTGGGGATACTCTCCGGTGTCTTTCTTCAGTATGATATCGCCAAGCTCGTATCTGTTGTTGTCAATCCGGGTGCACTGGGGTTTCATTTGAAAACTTGGCTTGTCCAAATGCCACCGTTAGGCCAGTTGTCTGTTTGGCTACTTCCACAACCCTAGCCCCTAGGTTTGAGGAATTCTTTTTGTCAGGTATGTTGTATTTGACAAAATCTTGCAGCATTGCCAGTGGCACTGCCTGCTCGTTGTCCGCCATGATCGAAGATGCGTACTTAACCATAAGTGACCGCTGCTCCCTTTCACATCACAATACCCAATTTTGCAACTCATTGAACTCTTCAGATGCTTCAGCGATAATCTACTGCGATTGGTCCTGCAATGCGTCAATTCCTGTCCTGGCGTGTTTCAATTTCAAATGAAGAATTTGTATCTGCTGGTCGTGTCCCTTCAACACCTGAGCACCTATGGCTTGGATTGTTCCAGCCTTTTTGGCAATGATCCGGCAATTTCTCCAAATGTCATTGAATTCCTTCTCTCTTGCTCCTTTCTCGCTGTTGCAGCACTCTATCAAAGCTGCATCTTATGGTCCAACCTGGTTATTCACATTTGGATGCTGTTGGTCACTTACATATCTGCTGCCTCTTTAGTTCATTGAACCTCATGATATTGTTGTTGTGTCTGGTTGAACTGCGTCTGTAGTTTCTTGATCTATTCCGGCAAGGGTCATGATGGAGAGGTGGTCAATTTGGTGACTGCTAAAGACACAGGTGCCAACTGGCCCGCTCCAAATATTAGTTGCTGTCTGAGTGGGGTGATTGTGAAATTGGCGACTAGGAAACATCTACAGTCCTGGTTGGGAACGAGTATTGAGGTATCTCATTCGAATTTGTTGAACAAAGTTGCAACATCTACAGATATTGTTACACCTTCTCAGGCTGTGTTCTGGGCAACGATACACCATAAATAATTCTCCCTCTGATTTTGTTGACCGATTGTGAAAGCAGGTGGAGTTGTTGCAAATTCCAGAGATCATTAAGATTATCAATTTTGGATAACAGTCCAAAATATTATACTGTGATGGGGATACTCATAGACCGACTATAAGTATAGCCACCTGTTCAAAAGTTGTAAGCATGCCGGAGGGAATTCTCACAGAACTTGTTGAGCTCCGATTCGAAATATTGTTGATCGTTAGCACGGTAGTTGCAATAATTTTCTATGATATCTTTATGTACTGAGAATCTTGCCAGGGGTTGATAGCTGGTAACACAATGGCAGCATCAGTGTATCATATGGGCCTACTGAACCTTCTTGCCATTTGAAGAAATAGTCATATCTTTGTGTATGCAACAAGAATATCATTAAGGTAGAAAACATAATAATATTTCAGGTTTGTTGACCGCTGTGATGTTTCTGACTGTGCATCGTGCTGCTAGAGCTTGCCCATTCTTCTGTTGGGGGCAGTGGTGGTGATTTATACAAGAGCGGCCAAAACGACCATTCCTGTTCAGAGGCATATAAAAAATGCTTGACAGGACTTCTCCTTCAAGTATGATGCACATGGATTCGTACAATCATTATCTATATGAGGCTCAATGACCTCACTTGCTGCAGTGTTCAGTCCACGTAAACTGTATCCTCATCAAATATTGCCAGTATCAATCTTGATATTGGCAACAGGGATTGCTGTCACGGTTGTGTCGAGTGAGGATCGAAGAAAGAATAAGGATCGATGAAGGGGAAAGGGAATACGAAGGGAATCAGGTTTTGTTGGTTGGAATCAGGTTTTGTTGGTTGGAATCAGGTTTTGTTGGAAGGAATCAGGTTTCGTTGGTTGCGTTGTAAATATGGCGTGATGGTTATGGCGTAGGCCGCGGACTGAAAGGGTTGCGTACATAGTTGGCTGGAGTTAGCATGTATTTTGGAACGAGTGAGCAAAGGTGACGACGGTCGGTTAACTGTATATAAGGATGCTGGATTCGCGGAGGATAGGTTTGTTCTTCACTCGTTCTCTTGTCTACAAAACAATCAATAGCTTCGGCACCAACCTTTGTTCACTTCTGTGATTCCGGATTTCGAGTCTCTTGTTGTTACGCAGTACCCGCGATCACTGCACCACCACGTTTACGTTTAAGTTTGGTTTTTATAACCCCTAGAACCCCGAGCCTTGAACCCGTGACAGAAGAACGAGTCTACAATCGATTCTACCGGTTATATTTCAGTATATGTGCCGCTATTTTCATCGAAGCGGCTGCTACTTTTGCCATAGACCTTGCAACTCCCTCTGTTCCGTGTTTAAATCAGTTGGAAACTTCGAAAACAAGCTCACAGTACACAGCTTTTGGAGACACTCCTGCGTTGTGTGCCTGTGGAAACATCGACGAGAAGGATCCGCGCTGTTTTAAATGCCAGCATACGACAACAACAAACCACAACAATCCAGAATCAACTTCTTCGACCTAGCTGGTCGAACCATCAACCTCTTCGAAAAAGAACCTTTGAACGCCTTTGATAGCATCGACGCTATCCTCAACGAACCCGAGGAACCCTTGGAAGCTTACTTCTGGGACGAACCACAAGCGGTATCGCCTTGGAATAGCTACTGGACAGAAGCAGCAAGCAACGGAGGAGGCCTCCAAATCAACGACGCAGTATTCAAAAACTTTTGGACTAAATATTACGGTCTTCACGTCGACTGTCAGAACGAAGAACCGTGCTACTGCGAACACAACTGCGGAGGAACACATACAACAATCGGCAGAGCAGCAGAAGCTCAATCAACAAAATCCGAATCCACGATCAAAGCAACACAGAAGGATATAGAAAGTCAAATCTCGTGGGCAGACTACAACGAACGAAAAGCGAACAAGGGAAAGGGAGTTGACCGCGAATTACACCCAGCCCCTTTACCAACCCCGCTGATCATCGTAACAACACCCAGCAAACACGAGGTGTTCTTCTGGTAGATGGTCAACCCGTTTCTAGAAGCAGAAATCGAAGCGGCAGTTCAACAAATCCAAGGCAACATAAACAAAGTCAGAGACTGTTTGCAGAACCTCGCCTCCTCACGGCCGCTCTCTACATCATCAGAAAGATGTCCGGAGAATCTTCACGATCGACTCGCGATGTCACGTTGACCGGAGCCTTACAGATGGAGCTGGAAATTGTGGCAACAAAAGATACAGAAACCATGAGCGAAGTACAGCTCAGGGAGCACATCGGGGACATCAACAAAGGGCTGAAAGCAATAAGCCAACTACCAACGACCAGCAGACTGAACGAATTGCTCAAGGAACAGCAATCTGTGAAGAATGCGGAAGTACGAATATCGGAATTGTTGGCAGAAGGAGAAAAAGTCGTCCAGGAAAGGGACAATCTGAAGCAGGAATTACTGCTTACTCAACAAGCAGCGGCAACAACAGAAACACCGCAAACATGCAGTCATGGGGACCTGGTTGAAGAAATCCGGATCCTAAACAAGCATTGGAGGAAGCAAACCCAGACCTGGCGAGTTGAAACAAGATTTGGAAGATGCTCAAGCTCAAATGGAGAAGTTTAGGGACCTGGCAGAGAAAATCGACAACAGGTAACCAGGATTCTGAAGTTAACAGATGGAAGAGGGGGAGAGTCAAGAATAAGAACAGAAGGGGAAGAGCGAGAAGAGAAGGTGAATGATATCACCAGCTTTTCAGGAGAAGATAGGAAGGAACTTCGAGGGTGGAAGGTGCAGCTGGCATTGAAATAGCCGGAAAACCGAAGGCATTCAACAACGAACAGAAGAAGCTGAGGTATGCAGTTGGATGTCTGAAAGGAGTGGCTCTGGCACAGTTAATGCCACACTGTGACGAAATTCAGGGGAAGTCAAACTCAATACCCTGAAAGACCTAGTTGACCTGCTGGATGTAGCATTCGGAGATCAAGACAGAGCAGCAACAGCAAAGAGAGAACTCGAGAAACTCAGACAACGAGACCGCGAATTCTCCCAGTACTACGCGGAATTCAAAGATACGTAGTAGACACCAAATGGAACGAAGATGCACAATTGGACGCATTACGGAAAGGGCTGTCCAACGAACTCAAAGACTCCATACAGCACATCGAGGAGCCAGAAAGCATGATCGAATTCGTTAAGATGGTGTCGAAAAGGGATTCACAGCTGAGGAGAAGAGCCGCGGAAAGAAATCTGGAAAGTGGGAAGGATATAAAAGGTCCGATACAACGACCAACACCACATCTGCCCCAGACGCAGCACCTGCAGGATCAGTCGCAGGTTATCACGGCCCGCTCCAATGGACCTCTCGGCAGTCAAGGGAAAGAAATTACACCTGAGGAAAGGAGGAGACGAAGGGAAGGGGACTATGTATGTACTGTGGGGATAGCAGGCATTTCGCAGCATCATGCCCAAGAAAGTTGAAAGCGGCATCAGGACAAACGGAGGTGTCACCTTTTAAGAAGGCAGCAAATGAGGGAGATGCAGATTCGACAACAGGAAAGGGAAAAGAAGTGGAATCGGGAAAAGTTTAGTCCAGTGCAATAAGGATGGCAATTGCGCTGGAAACGAATCTCCTTTGTCAGTTAATGCTAGTTTTGGTATTTCGCAGTTTTCTATATCAAGCGCAGAAATAAAGAGTCTTCTATGGAAAGCAAACATCTCGTTGTGAAATGCTCGCTGAAAATAGAAGACAAGATCATTGATACCCACGCTTTGATAGACTGCGGAGCTACTGGAATAGCATTTATTGACAAAGATTTCGTCCGCCATCATCAGTTATTGAACAAGAATTAAAGGAATCAAGAGAATTAGAAGTTATAGATGGAAGGCCCATCGAATCAGGAACCATCACCACTATGGCTAATTGAGCTTAGGCATACGCGGACATCAGGAGCAGTTACCAGCATTCGTTACGAAACTCGGACACTATCCAATCGTACTTGGATTACCATGGCTACAACTCCACGATGTTACAGTCAAATTCCAAAAGAAAAGAATAGGATTCGAAAGCGATTACTGCCAGAAGCACTGTCAACATCATTCGAGCGTATGGGTATGGGGAAATCATATGGAAACAACGGAATCTGATGGATCAAAACTGGACATATGCGCCATAGCAGCAGCCCCATTTATGAGGCGGAATAAAAAGGAGAAACTCAAGGTGTACGCGGTAACCTTATACGAAATCAACAAGGCCCTAGAATCAAGGACCTTCAAGAAAACCGCTAGAACAGTTAATTCCTAAGGAATATCATGAGTTTCTCCCCCTCTTTGATAAAGTAATCGCTGAAAGGCTACCACCACACAGACCGTACGATCATAAGATTACACTCCAAGACGGATTCACACCACCCTTTGGACCAATATACAGCCTGTCAAGAGAAGAACTTCAGGTCCTGAAAGAGTGGATTGAAAAGAATTTGTCAAAGGGATTCATCAGATCGTCATCATCACCATGCGGAGCACCGGTGTTGTTCGCACCCAAACCGAATGGAGGCTTACGACTATGCGTGGACTATCGAGGACTCAACGAAGGAACCATAAAAAATCGATATCCATTACCATTAATCCAGGAAACCTTGTTGAGATTGTCAAAAGCCAAGTGGTACACCAAATTAGATGTCCGAGATGCCTACAATATGATTCGAATAGCAGAAGGAGACGAATGGAAAACGGCGTTTAGGACCCGTTATGGCCTGTTCGAATCCCTCGTTATGCCCTTCGGACTCACCAATGCACCAGCCAGCTTTCAGGAATTTATCAACGATACTCTTCGCCCCTTTCTGGACATCTTTTGTACGCATTCCTGGACGACATCCTCATCTACAGTGACAATTTAAAGGAACATAAGGAACACGTCAGAGCAATAATGACGACGCTTAAGGAGGCCGGTCTGTATCTGAAAGCGGAAAAATGCGAGTTTCATCAACAGGAGGTGAAGTACCTGGGATTGATAGTTGGGGTAAACGGGATTAGAATGGATCCAGAAAAAGTAACAGCGGTGAAGCAGTGGGAAGCACCTGGCAAGCTCAAGGAAGTTCAAGCGTTTTTAGGATTCGCCAATTTTTATCGAAGATTTATCAGGAACTACAGCAGGGTGGTCCAACCATTGACAAAGCTAACGAAAAAGCTGGTATCATTTCACTGGGGACCCGATCAGAAACGAGCTTTTGCGGAGCTAAAAGAAGCATTTACAACAGCACCAGTTCTAGCACACTTCGACTATGAGAAAGAAATCGTTTTGGAAACCGATGCCTCGAGCTATGTATCTGCAGGAGTACTATCCCAATACGACGATCAAGGAATCCTTCATCCGGTAGCATTCTTTTCGAAGAAACATACACCGGCAGAAGAGAATTACGAGATTTACGATCAAGAGCTGGGAGCCATAGTTAAAAGTCTGGAACAATGGAGACCAGAATGCGAAGGGTCGGTACATCCTATTAAGATACTGAGGATCACAAGAACCTCGAATATTTCATGACGTCAAAGCTACTTAATAGAAGACAAACTAGATGGTCCGAATTCCTGTCAAGATTCAAGTTTAAGATTATATACCGCCCAGGAAAGCAAGGTCAAAAGCCCGATGCACTCACCAGAATGCCAGGAGACATTCCTCCGAAGGGGGGGGCAGAAAAAACCCAACAAATCGTGCTCAAAACGGAGAATCTCGACAAACGAATACAACAAGGACTGGTGATAGCATTCGCAGAAGTGGTGAATCAGGACGAAACCGATCCAAAGGAGTTGTGGAACTGGATTCAAAACGTATGCAAGGACTGCCCATTCGATAGCAGCGAAGGACTGTGTCTCAACGCAACAGATGTCAAAAAAGATTCGGACAAGCTGCAACTGATACAGGATCATCATGATGTACCGGCAGCAGGACATCCAGGACGAGCAAAAACCTTCGAACTCCTCAAAAGAAATAATCAATGGCCAGGTATGAGGAAGGACGTGGACAGGTACGTACGAAACTGCCACGTATGTCAACGCAGCAAAGCAACTCACCAGAAGATCCACGGATGGCTCAAACCACTCGAAATACCGCAACAACCATGGAAGGATCTGAGTATGGATTTCGTGGTGGGACTACCGGAAAGCGAGGGGTACAACGCCATATGGGTAGTGGTTGACAGGTTGTCAAAAATGCAACATTTAGTGCCATGTCGGGACGATACAGACGGCAAGAAGCTGGGCGAGATGTTTATACGAGAGGTGTTCAAGCTACATGGCTTACCAGATACTATAGTATCAGACAGAGACCCCAATTCGCGTCAGAGTTCTGGAGACACGTTTGTGAAAGACTTGGAATCGAACGAAGGCTGTCAACCGCGTTTCACCCACAAACAGATGGACAAACGGAATGGACGAACGCCATTATGGAACAGTACCTCAGGGCCTTCGTCAATTATCAACAGAACAACTGGACACAGTGGCTACCAATGGCAGAATTCGCGTCGAACAATCACGCCTCGGAAACAACAGGATGCTCACCGTTCTTTGGTAATTACGGATTTCATCCAAGAATGACCTTTAGCTAACATCCGATTCAGAACGGGAACGATATCAGGGAAGTAAACGCAAATACCCTCTCCCGGAAAATGAACGATATCTTCCAACAGATGAAGGCTGAAATGACTCGAGCACAAGATATTCAAGCGGAACAAGCAGATAAGCATCGACGAGAGGGAGTGCAGATGGATATTGGGGATCGAGTCTGGATGGACGCCAGGAATATTACAACACAACGATCCAGCAAGAAGCTTGACTGGAAACGCCTGGGACCATACGACATTACAGCGGTTATTAGCCTGTGGGCTTATCGATTACAATTACCCAAGGACCTCCACATTCATCCAGTACAACCAATCTCCGGCTTGACCAAAGTATCGGAAGACCCTTTGCCAGTGCAAATCGAATCGGCACCTCCTGCAGTTATCGTAGACGGAGAAGAACAATACGAAGTGGAACGTATCGACGACTCGAGGATGTTTTGACAACAACGGCAGTGCCTGGTGAAGTGGAACGGCTATGATGAACAAAGCTGGGAACCGGCGGTTAACGTGGATGGGCTCCAAGCAATTGATTTTTTTTATGCTGAATAACCTGGCAAGCCCGGATCAACAGCTTCGTAGGAACTTAGCATGTGGGAGGGGGAGCTACTGTCACGGTTGTGTCGAGTGAGGATCGAAGATAGAATAAGGATCGATGAAGGGGAAAGGGAATACGAAGGGAATCAGGTTTCGTTGGAAAGAATCAGGTTTTGTTGGTTGGAATCAGGTTTCGTTGGAAGGAATCAGGTTTCGTTGGTTGCGTTGTAAATATGGCGTGATGGTTATGGCGTAGGCCGCGGACTGAAAGGGTTGCGTACATAGTTGGGTGGAGTCAGCATGTATTTTGGAACGAGTGAGCAAAGGTGACGACGGTCGCGTTAACTGTATATAAGGATGCTGGATTCGCGGAGGATAGATTTGTTCTTCACTCGTTCTCTTGTCTACAAAACAATCAATAGCTTCGGCACCAACCTTTGTTCACTTCTGTGATTCCGGATTTCGAATCTCTTGCTTGTTACGCAGTACCCGCGATCACTGCACCACCATGTTTACGTTTAAGTTTAGTTTTTATAACCCCTATAACCCCGAGCCTTGAACCCGTGACATTGCCTTTTGACAAAATATGTGCCAGAGAAACATTGGGCATCCCAATGGTTATCCCATACCTGCTGGTTTGCCACAATTATACAATGGCAGAGAGTCGGAACTTTTCTTCAGCACCTGCAGTGTGTATATGCCGTTCAGCACACACAGTATTTTGGCAATATTATTGATGTGAGTGACAGACCACAATGTCCACTTTCTTTTCTTGTCTCAATGTTAAGTAGGATAGTGGGTGACAAGGATGTAAATCTCACAAGCATTTAGTTGGCGACTAGCTAATAGCTTGATACATAACGAGTGACGTCACGACTGATCTCGGATGTGCTAACATGGCTCTCACGTATAATGTGCCAAAGCCCCGAACACCCAGGGATCATCAACCTGTCCCTGACATCCATTTTTCAAATAGAGTCAACTACCAGGGCGCAGGAACCTTAGAGCCATTGGTATCATCTCTAGGAAGAGCAGAGTCCCTTGTACTACAATTGTATCATCCGGACGACCAACCGGGAGGCTTGGCAGAGGACCGGTACAGGTTAATTCCACGATGTACCATGATGAAGATAGCGTGAGTCTGCATCATGATGCCCAGCGGACCCATCAGTATTTGTAATGGTGATATACTGCATTGGCAGTATTGGTAGCTCTATGGCACTCACCCAGTCGATACTGGGGCATATCACTTTTTATCGCAGTAATATACCTTTGCTAGTGTAATAGGCTTAGAGCCCCTATCGCTGTCTGATTGAAAGTGTGTATTGTCTCTACAAGGTATTGCAAGCTGTTGACAAGACTCGGTATTGGAGCATAGGATATTTACTGGCATTTCAGCTGGGCTATGTTGAGCCTCCCCTTTGCTTGACAGCAGTACATTAGCGAAAACATATTTCAATTAATCAAGGTTATTGAATATGTTGCACCCATGAAAGCCGAAACACAATGAAGACATTGGCACAAATGGGCCTTCGAGTTCTATCATTGCGATGTTATTGACAAGCTTTTGTCATTCTTCAATGAATGTGATGCAGTTTTACATCAATTTTCGGGAACTCTCTATGCTACTTTCGTCTACACTTTGGTGAAGTTACATACCATGGGCTCAAATCATGTGGTGACCGCATTTGAGATAAGAAGCAATTGTCCTGTTTTCGTCATCGAGATTTTTGAAATACGCCTTCATTGGCTTCATTTAAACCTCTTTTAATTTGTATGGCCATCCCATATACTCTGTAAATTTTCCAAACTCATGATAATCATCTTTCTAAACTTACTCAAATTGATAACGCTGATCATTTGATCCTAGTTAGTATCTATTCTTATGATAATGAATTTTGTACACAGATGATGTATTCTTATAATTCTCACCAGTTGAAATCACAAATTGGAATTATAACTATTTTTTCAGTATGTCTTGTGCTTACTGACCTAAGACAATTAAAATAGTAGAGATTACAAGTATCTATGCAATGATTGTGAAAAAGAAATACAATCATTTTATAAACAAAAAAACCATATCGTAAAGACCAAAATAAGTATCACCTTTCCATTATGTATATTCCCTCCATTAGATACAACTCGCTCTCTCTGAACAGTCATTGAGGCCAGATATGTTGAAGTCAAAGCTCCGATAATCCTCTGAACGAATATTGTTGGTGTCCGCAACATGGGAATCATCATTGCAATTGATGTTGTTGATGTTGGTGTTGGTATTGCTGGTGCCACTGACATCAACAGTACTGGAGATCATATGCTATTGCATGCAACTTGGTAGGAGTGCAGATTGTGTTGCGTTGACTGTGGCGGTCATAAGACACAATGTGTTGTTGGAAACATCAGCAAGCTCTTCAGAAACTTATGACAGGTACTCTTCATCATGTACTCTCTGGTCATTGTACAGCATTGATGCATTCACCTCAACAACTCCAGTCCATCCGTGCATTCGATGAATCATCATTTTGGCGTCGTCAATTGTCATGTTTTGGACCTCAGGGGAGATAGAAAAAATCTCGGCTTCAAGAGGGCAAAATTCAACTATGCATCAACAGTTAGTATTCATAATCACATATGATTGAATTTGATTACACGATGTTCACCTCCACCAGGGCCGAACTCAGCTGGCGCCTTGTATTCCCAAGTGTTCTATGCTCCAAGGTAATAGTGAATTGTGGTTGTGGCAAGTACAATGAACCTCAAATTGATCATATGAATAATTCCACAGTCTTTTATTCCCAATGGTTTTACTCCTGCAAAGAATGGCTCGTAAAGTAGGTCCACAATTGTGGTTTCCACAAAATGATACTTGAGATCCTAACAGTGTATATCAGATGACGTATTTCGACATTGTTTCAATATATACTGTACTCATCAGCTGAGGGAATGTAAATTGGTCTCCGTCAAGGAGGTGTATGGCACGTTGTTTGACTCCATCCAGATACATTGTTCTGAAGCCATTCATCAAATCCACCATTTCCTTGAACTTATAGACCATCGCCGAGCATTAGGAGGTAATCTTGCCAAGGACCGTAATATCTTTTCAGACGAAAATCGTCGTAGAGTGGATGAACAGAATAACACCGAAATACATGCAAGAGGAGGGTCGGTGTGTATCATTGCCAGATTGACTTTTGTAACATCATGATACCACCACGTGTGGATCAGGGCGGTCTGGACAGCATTAGTGGCAAAAGTGTTATTGAACATTGCATATCTGCCAGTGACAGGCTTCACTTCAGCAAGAACCCATGTTTTGTCACTGGAAATTCTCTGTTGGATTCCAAATTCTGCTCCAACTATTTGTCTTGTCACCTTGTGAATAGGTTCCAAGGAAGTGAACTCCTCCCAAAGCTCTTTCAAGACCTCACAGTGCTCACCCTTTTCCTTAGGTATCATGCATTATAGCAATGATAGAAAAAAGACATTGTTGTCTGATAATCAGTGTCCATACCATCATGTGAGGAATTTCGAAGGTCTTTTGATTCTCCCCATCATCGTCATTGATTTCTATATGAATCTCTCCTGAACTCAGGGCATGAGGTTGGGCACAAGGAGAAGTGAGTTGACAAAGAGCAGAGTGCTCACTGTTACATCTGTCAGGGGAGAATTAAGCATTTTTGTCGTTAATGCGGCAATAATTGTACGTATCAGGAATTTCTGAGAGCTCGTCATCCATATCATCTTCTTGCCTGGATGCTCCATGACTTAAATTGGATGGAGGTGGTGAATGGTTGCACCTATGGGTCAATTGATTGGAAAGGAGTGTGTAGTAACGAAAGAATATATAACATATCAACAGTGTATAATGAACATGATAGGGAATGTATGACAATACAAAAAGATCGAACGATAATAGCAATCGATCGGACATTCATTATCCCAGATCAACCAACATGGTGGATGGAGCTACCCGTCCAAATAACATGCAGATTTTGGCTGCTCCTGTCAGATCATGAACTATCGCGTGGAATGAGGATAGTCTACTGAATTTTCATTCGTCTAAAAAGCGAAAATTCTGGTCAGAAACATTGGGCTGCACACTTCTGACCACATTATGGTTGAACCCCCAGGAACACCACAGTGTGGTGTATGATAATGGAATAGGCAATAGAGCGCTGTATATATTGATAGTATAGACCATGCAATTTGTTGTTGCGGCAACGACAATTAGAATTGAAATATGCATCAGGGTTTGAGCACATCGGTAAGATAGGGTGTAATGGCAGTGATTGTGTGAACTTCAATCAGCGTCTGAAATCCCATTGGGTGTAGCGCAGACACTAAATGACGGACACCGAAAATTGATATATCTTGGAGCATTCAAGCTTACGATTGAAAATGTCGAGGTGACAACCAATATCTCAATACAAACTACACAAATGCTGCCTAAAAACACCTATTCCATTGCTACCCAATTACCCCAAATAAACCCAAGCAAAATTCAAACAAAAGTAAACAAATTCCAAGCAAAAACCAAGCAAATTATGACCTGAGCAAAATTCCATTCCCAGTGGAATCCCAAAGTGAATTGCCAACAACGATTTCCATCGTTTCAGTTTTTCTTTTGCATTGCATTAGGCTTTAGAGGGGCTTCCGAACCAGGAGATGGAGGGTTGAATAAATGCCTATGGTCGTACAGCCAATTGATGCATTTCTCCTGTGCTTCTGGGGGTAGATAGTCATAACTTCAAATGGTGCAGCCCCAGTTCTGAATAAAATTTGTCTTTGGATGCTTCGTCTATGATGATGATCATCTTTTCCTACTGAGGCAAGATGTCGTCGAGCAGTAGGAATCACCTTTCCGCAGGCATAGGAGGATTGGGAAGTTCGTTGTTTCGAAGTAGATGTCAATAAAGTGTTTAGACTTCCAAATTGAGTGTTTATCGAAGCTATGTAAGTGTTGAATTGTCGTCCAATATGGGAGCCACAACACCAACTCACGGTCCTTCATCGTTGCCTGGCTAACATCCGATGGCCTACAATGTACAAATTCTCCACAAGGGATCAGGTATGCCATTATTCACTGTGTTCATATCGGCCAATATTGTGGTGTCGATGACGTTCGTAAGCACTGGAAACGACCAAATATCATCTTCATTGGGCCATCGCTATCGGAAGTACATTTCCCCATCGCATTTCAATGCCATAACGGGATTGACATATACAATTGAATACTTGAATACTCTCTAATTGGGAGGGGTCACTGGATGTCGACGCTTGATTGGTGATATGCTCTTATCATCATGTAATTTGGTCAGATTTGGAAAGTGATCCTGATCATGCAGAATGTACCCAATTTGACATTTCACTTTCTCTTTGGTTTATTCTCTACTGGCAATCTGCCCTCCATGCTCTTGATGGGCATTTCTGCAAGGTTGTCAATGGCGATTTTAGATTTTCTTCTATCAATATTATTGGCACTAGAATCCAATTCCCATCAACAAAATTGTGCTCTCTGCCTGGCTACATCAAGGATTGAATTGATGCATTGGTCGATCATGCCATCCTATTTGGCTTTGCTTGCTTTCTTTTTGCCACAAATACCAAGGCTTGAAGCAATGGAAGAAATTGACTCTCTGAGGCAATTGGCCTTCTAACCTGTTGTTCTCTTCCCTTAGTACAGCCCAAATTCTTTCTATACCCAATTGGATTCCTGTATACCCTTTTCCACAGCCCATACATTGGGTTTTGAATTGGCATCCAGACAATATTAGAACATCTAACAACGAAGTTAATTGTTTGAATAGGGCAAAGGATTGTAGGTGGAGAATGGGAACTAAATGTATATGAAACAATAGAGACGGATTTTCATGGATTGCAAAGATAGAATTGAACATCGGTGATATCAACCTGAAATATGATTAAGGTAATGATGATATGGAGTAATGGGGAAGTAAAGGAGATGAGAAGCAGAATGGAGGGCAGGCGGAATATGGGAGTATTATATATATCTCCTCGCTCGTTCCATGGTGATCGAGCTGACGGATCAAGTTGACTTCTGGGATCCTGGTTGGTGGCAGCAAAGATTTGAGGCAATTTCTACGTTCTGATGCCAATTTCGATGAGTCAAACATTCAAATTGACATCTTGTTGAAAAATATCTATTCATTGGACATCTACCTTAGCGCCCTACACCCTGCCATGATTCTGCCCTGCCATGATGTTGAAACTACTCGGTCAGATTGAAACCCATCTCCCATATGTTCAGGTCAGGTACTTATTGCAGCATCCAGGGCAAAGTAATCTATTGTGGGAACACCAAGTGTAGTATCAAGGAAATGGTCGTTATGCACAGAATCGATGTTTATTCTATGCATGGCATGACTACTCACTCCCAAGTTGCAATAACTGTAAGACAATTGATGATTGCACTCAGCTGGTGAGGATGAAGCCGAAGTGTGATAGGACCCCTTTCACCAAAAAAGAAACACAAGGTTAGGGGTTCAACCAGATATCTCCATCCAAAATATACAATTATTGTTTCTACTATATATCTCATCTTTGCAGTGACGAAAATATATATTCAATGAGTTCTATCAATTGTACACTTTAGAATTATCACAATAAGGTTTATCATTACACTGGTGCATACATCAATGACCGCCAATGTCACCATTCAGAGAGGGTAAATCATGTGTCTTTGGAGCATATCCCAGATGAAGGATATACAATTACTGCTGATAATGATATCCTACTTCCAGAATATTTTTCTCAATGTCCAAATCATTCGTTTCAATGTTCCGATATTCATTCTACAAGTCAGAATGATGATGATGGCGATGGCTACATGAATTCACAACAGCCAACTTTCGAGTCAAATGATCTACAATCAATTACACTGGACTTGGGTGAAGCCTAAATGTCAATTGATATCAATTTCCACATATTGAATGACAAAATCGACC
Source organism: Trichophaea hybrida (assembly GCA_015178995.1). Lineage (NCBI taxonomy): Eukaryota > Fungi > Ascomycota > Pezizomycetes > Pezizales > Pyronemataceae > Trichophaea > Trichophaea hybrida. The sequence continues at coordinate 34,963 of WHVE01000301.1, read as the reverse complement.
AATGGGCACTGTTTTCTTGTGAGCAAAAATATCATTCAGCACACTGGTGTGTCAAGCCCACACAGAGTAGGGCTGCCATCAATGAGCTCATGAAGCTTCAAGGGGTAAATATGAACTTTACATTTGCATATACTCTGTACACTTAAATCGACAGAATCACCTATGCACTTCGAATTGATGCATGGACATCTGGTAACGTCAGTTATGCAGGTCTTGTCAATTCACAAGCGTAATGCGATGACAGAAAGATGTGTTTGATTATAGCGACCTCATTGACTGCATTATATTTCTATTCTTACAATCTGCATTTAAAGTGCATATAGTTTATGGACTAATTAAGGATTATCATGAATTGGGGGAGAGAGTATACTGTGAAGTTCACACATGCAATTGGCAGTGGAACGAGCAGGTATGAGATTTTATTTTGTCGACACGTTATTATAATTAAATGTTCTTCATAGTTGAAAAACACTGTTGGCTCTACTATTGTACCGATCTTTGGAAGCTTTGATCATACTTATTGCACCAACTATTTGGGCGATAAAATGGAATGGCCAATCTACCTCAGTCTTGGTAACATTTATTTGACAATTTGATCAAAGCCCTCAAGTCTTACCAGTGTTGTTGTCACCCTGCTTCCACTATCTCCGGAGCATTATTACAGTGGTCGTGGAAAAACAGCCGCCAGCAAAGAGCATCAAGATTACAATCAGGAAGTGCTTAGAAATGTTTTTGAAATTATATTTCATCTTCTCGACACTGTGTTCTAGAAAGGAACACCCATGCTCTGTGCTTATGGAAAAATGCGACAATGATTTCCAATCATCTGTACTTGGACAGCCAATTACTTGGAAAAGATTCACCTCCATCTGATTGAACAGCCAGGTTGCCCAGTGTGTGAAGCCCCAAAATTGCCATTTGGAAAAGGCAATCAATCTACCTGGCTACGCTATGATTATCAACTATGTTTTCAAAAGATGATTCAAGTGACATGATTTGATAATCAAGACCAAAACCATGTATGTAATTATTATATAGAATGAAGCATAGCAACCACAGAAGGTGTCTTTTGGAATATGAAATGCGTTTCTTTGCATACAGTGATCATTTCTAATGTTTTACACACTGTACATCTCAGTTTTCTGAAGCATTTGATGGTGTGAATAGTGCTATTTTTGGAGTTTCACAAACAAATTGACCAATTCAATAATCTTTGAGCAATAATGCCTCATTGTTCAGGATTTGTACGGTTCAATAAGCCCTATACAGCTGTGATACAATGGAGTGGCGAAGAGATGCAAACATTTGGCCATGTTATTGTTCCAATTGTCATGACAATACTTTTCGATCCTTCCTCAGAGCAGCAAAGTCTATTCATATCTGCCATACTCTGAGCCAAAAACCTAATCTACTTTCACCTCATGAGTCAGTATCACAACCATACCGATGCGACAATCAAATATCCGGAGAATAATGTTGGTGAATTTCATTGTCACAAAGATATCTTTAGTCATCTTCGTGCCCTAAAGTCAACCAAGAGGGTTGCCAAAGCTCTACGAAAGCAGCTCGACATGGATATGCCAAATCACTGCGAGATAGATCCCGAATGGTCACATCATTCCACAGCAGCAACAGGTCATCGAATCAACCTGAACCAAATTCAAATCGATCCAGCAATTGAATCGCACTTGGATGATGAGTCTGACTTCAACATTGTCAAGATGCAGCTGTTGAATCACTTTTCACATCACATATGTGAACTAGGGCAATTATCATATGTAAACTCTGTGTTACAGGAATGGTTGATGACGGACATCCAACATGCCTCCTGACAATCAATTCACCATGGGCCATCTTTCCAAATTAGGCACACGACAGCCCAGAATGAGGAGTTCCAATTCAACGATCTCACTCTCAACGCAAACAACGTCACCACAAAACTCATCATCTATTTCCCATTTCACCAGCAATTCGAAAGATGAAAAATTACCAGCCAAGAATCAAGTCCATCGGGAAAAAAACAAAGTCGCACCCAGGATGTACGTAAGCCTGGGTGCATCGAACACTTCAATCGAAACCTCTTGAGCCTCGATGTGGGGTGACACTGCACGTGTATATGCACGACCCCTGGCATTGCGTTTGCACCTCCTGACATAGTATTACTTACTGATGGAGCTTTGCAGTGCACTAATTTCTTACTGACACAGTATCTCTTACTGATGCAGTATTTCTTACTGATGCAGTCATACAGTGCGCACACTTATTGATCCATAATACTTCTCATATAATGCCTGGGTGCAATGTACACCTTGGCATAATACGGTGTTCACTGCATACGACGTTCATACGATGCTCAGCATTGCACTCACAGGTGGGGCAATGGATACAGTGTGCATGATGTTCGATATTAAGATATATATAGTTTCCTGTGCCAAATGCCATTTTACACATGGCAGTCAGCTTGAAGCACATCCTCTAAACTACTCTCTCCTTCCCAGTCATTCACCGACTCCGACTCCACATCATTATATTCGTTCTCATCCTCATCCACACCCCCATTTCCATCTTCATCCTCGTCCGCCACCCCATCATTCTCGACCTGATCATCGTCCAGCTGGAGGCCACGATGTCGCTGGGCACAACTCCTGGCACTGCGTATGTCATCATGCTCGTTGTCGCTATCATTGACGCCATCGTCAACACTATCCTCAGCGTCGAAAAACAAATCTTTAGCAATGGGGATGTGGATCGCAGAATGATTGGAGTCTCAATGTCCGGCTCCATCATCAGGGCTTCCATGGCAGTCTTGTTTAACACCATCCAACGAGGTTTGGTAGCAATGGGAGGCATGTTATTTGCTACTTTCTCACGTAGAATGTGGATGTTGAGAGCCATCCGTATGCACTTGATTACATTCTTTCTTAATGGAGATGGGAGATCATTGCAAATATCCATGAGATCGGTGTCAGTGGCTGCAAAATGTTAGAGCAATTGCATGCATTGTGAAGGGCCATACTTACCACCGTCATTATCTCGATTGAAATAGTACTCCCACTCGGGCCTTTTCTGCTGGGTATCCAAGTCATCGCTTGCAACCTTTGTCGGAGATGAACCTCCATTTCTTTGCCACTTCGTCAGTGTGTAATGCAATGCCGCACATGTTAACACAATCAGTGCCGGGGGTGACTGTTCTCAAATCCAGTCATGGAAGCCCTCCAAATGCCTGCCGCGTGTGCATATTCGTTGGAAGAAATGTAGATATAGAAAGTGTGGAATCTCCTCAGCAAGAAAGTACCTAGCTCGTTCCTGGTGGTGTTAGCGATGCGAAGAGATGCAGACGGGACTCACCTCGGGTTCGTTTGTATGATCACATTGGCGCACAGTGAATGTAAAATCTGAAAGTATTTGGTCAATGCGTATGCAGCGCTCATCATCGTCTTCGAAACGATGAAAGTTGTATTGTCTCCCTACACAATCACGGACCTTCTTGATTATGTGCGATTTGACTGCATTGCAACTGTTTTTGATCTGACATAAGGCGGCAGATTAGTCAATGAAAATGCAATTCTGGGAAATACTTGACTATCTTGTGGCACTCCTTCTGACGTTCCGGGAAGTTATTATTGACTCCTTCCTGCCTACATGCCTCGGGCCAGCAATTTACTACTTACTTCGTGTGGAAACAATATGTTAGTCGCTATCTACCACTCTCAAAATTGTATAAGCTACCAGTATAAACTGATTTTCAGTTGGAAATGGTCTCTTGCTCAACAGTTGCTTCTCCATCATGTGATGCATTGTTTCCAGTACAGCAGTAACTCGAAGGTCACGTGGTGCAAAGACACTTCGACTGCCATATCGTTTGCTGCTGCCTGACAGACTCGACGGTGTATTCAGCAGGGACGACAGGGTGAATTGTGCAGCCGATGATGATGGATGTGGACTGTTAAGTTGACTAAGGTTTGTCGCTGAACGAATACCGATGGAAATAACAGAGGGTGTTGACAACATCGAGTTGGAGGCTTGATTCGGTGGGGGAACAGACGGGTTCAGGGCTGGATTTGGTGCGGATACAATCAGTGTAGATGCTGAGGTGATCTGAGTAGTCGAACCTTCGATACGTGAAGCTATAGCCTTCGTCTACTTTCACTTCTGCTTGTCAGCCTGCAAAGTGGATTTTCTCATTTTACGGTTTGCAGTACGTGGCATTGGGGAGACAACTCCGGAAGTGGCCGGCGCGGTTTTTGGAATTCAGGATAAGGCCTATTGCAGTGGCTTTGTTGTTCGAGTCATTTTCAGAAGGCAGAACTGGTAGAAAGGAAGAAAGGCAGAAAGGCAGAATGGCAGAAAGGCAGAAAGGCAGAAAGGCAGAAAGGCAGAAAGCAGACGAGTGCAGAAAGAGTGCCAAAAGAGTGCCAAAAGAGTGAAGTTGCAGTGGATGGAGTTGCGATTTTCACGGTGCAGGCAGAACTGACACGTCACTGAGCATTGCACCTAAAAAGTCGTCTCATAATGGGGCAGATTCACACCATATTGTATTAGCTTGTCACGAAAGTGTAGCGTACGATCTTTATAAGATAGAAGCAACTCCTGAAGATGCACACACAACCCTGACTAGTCCGAAAACAATTAGAAAACCCAACGCCAAATGAGAGAAACCAAATCCCTAACGCATTGTTAGCTTGCTAGTCAATTGCAGGAATGACAAGGAACATACTGAAATGAGTCAATCAAATACCTGCATCCCCCGGACCCACGAAACCAAACACAATAATGCCACAAAATCCCAAACGAAAGAAACAACAACTCTGTAAAATGCAAAAATGTCTCCACCCAACCCAAACCCAAGATGCCAACCCATTACTAGCCCCTATACACGAACCTAACACGCGTGTCAGTATGTTAGTCATTTGCACTACGTTTAGACGTACCGAAAACCATCACTCATCCATCCACGGTGGAGTCAAACGCGATGTGTCCAGCTGTGTATCGCTCATAATCGTATTGCCATCTTGGTGCGTTCCAATTGCCACTAGCTCCGACGACTCCTCAACACCCACCGACAGCGACCAAATATCACACATTGCCTCCTCCTCCGACCTGGTCTCCCGCTGCTGCTGCAACTCCACCACCGCTGGCAACTCTTCAACACCAACCAATACCAACGAATCTACCAACTTCTCCTCCCTCAAGTTTGCAATCTTTGCCTTTACTCATGCAGCCGCTTCATTCATAGCCTTGTCTATCCACGCAGGCAACTCGGCTCTGAGAGAGGTACACTTGACGTGGTGGGTGGCAGTCACCTCCGGTGGTGTTATTGGTAAGTGGTTTATTGCAACAAACCTGGATGCAGACGTTGGGCTCTCAGCTGGTTCAGAGGCACCAGGTGTTCTTGCAAGAAACGGTGGTGGTGGTGGTGGTGGTGGTGGTGGTGGTGGTGGTGGTGGTGGTGGTGGTTGAGTAGCCCTGGCAATACTAGCAGGCGCAACTGCCATTACCTTCAGAACAGCGACAACGATAAGAGGGTTGTATGCTGTAACTGAAAAGAAGGTGGCCACAGAGTCGTTGTTGTTGAGTCGAGTTGAATCACATGGCCGTAGAGAGGTTTCGCCAGGTGTGACTAGACACCCCAGAATACAACTGACATCTCTGGAAGGACATAGGCGACTCACAGCACGGTGTATGGCCATTGCGGTGAGCTTCTTGACTCATGAAAGATGCCATCCATTTGAGCACTGGTGAATGAACATGTTGTCCCAACAGTCGTAGCAATCTGGGTCGTAGCTTTCAGGGTCGACAATGCAGACCCTGAAGGTGTATAGAGGTGTTGGGCCAGTAAGGACGGCATTGGTGGAGATAACTTCGAGTTTTCAGTTTTTCTGCAGGGCAGAGGCAATGATGGTCAGTGGTTTTGCACGTTTGTGGGAGGTAGGCTGCAGCTTCAGTGTCCCATGATACCGGATGACCTTCTTCCCATGGTCTTCGCCACATTTAGAGTCGTCGCAGTTGTTTGAGTCGTCAGAGTCGGGGTTGGTATTGCTGTCGGAAGGTAAAGGTGGGGTTTCATTGTGATACCAGTTCATCTGCACCTGAGTTTAATTGACACAGTCACGAAGAAACGCCCGGAACCCACTCCACCATTCGATATGTCGTGGTTGAGTCGATGCCCGTTGCTTCCACATCCTCTGAAATCGTGCAAAGTGCCTAGTGACTGGGTCCAAAAAAAAAATATCATACATTAAGTCAATCGCAATATCATCTTTGACACCATGAATGGCTTACATCTGAATCAGGCCCCGAATGTGCTCTGCCATGAACTGCTTTGTGGAACCATCAGGGCGGAGAGTGGCCTTAATTGCATCGGTTTTTGAAGGGGTGGATGGGATCATTCTGGGTGGCATTGCAACATTCTGAGGTATATATACAGTGGTGCAGGGTCAGGGTTAGGGTTAATGGGTGTCAAAACAATTGGATGAGAATGATGAATGGGTAAAGATGCAGTAGATAGAGAAGATGGAGAAGAATCGAAAAGGAGGGAGTGTACGGCAGTATATATACAGTTCAGAATGGACCATCCAAGGTGCGGGAATCGTGTGGAGCAGCTTGCAGGATGGTTGAGACTGTTGGTGATATCAAACATCATACTTGCGAAGGAGTTTTCCTCGTCGTGTGCCACCATCGGTACATCTCTTCCAGCCTGAACAATGTGCAGCATGTTTTATACGACTCTGACAGTTGTATGGACCAATCCTTGAGTGTGTGGCACTTTTATCATTCAATTGTTGGGTTACAGCGTTGAAGTCTGTCAGTTTGTGTTGCTAATATATGGCTGTGACGTCAAATTCCAACATAATGATACAGTGCGGTGTCTCAAACAGTAGAGACCTGCCGTATAGAGTGAGAGAAGTGTCACCGGCATCTCTGGAAGTGCATGGACCATTCTAGGCATAGCCATTTGACTCAGTACCGTGGTATCATGAACTCTGAAGTCGTGTCTTGGAACAAAAAACGATTGATATTGAATGTTTTCGCACGTTTTTCGCCCAGTCAAGTGCACTAGCAGCCCAAATGTGCTGGCAGCCAAGTGCACATACAGCCCAAGTGTACTTTCAAGCCCACTTTGAACTGAAAGTGGACTACATAGAGGTCGCAATATTCTTTGATGTGCATGTTTCATTGTCGATATTGAAGAGCCTCTGTGGCACTAAATTTAATTGCATGGCAGCAACCCCTGCATGGCAACGACCCTTGCATGGCAATGCTCAAAACAATCTGCCCACTGTGTATGCAACTCTGAGCATGTTTTACACCACACGCTCCATGACTCCAATACGAACTCCGAATTGATTCTGTCCTGTTTGCTTGGAATCTTTTAGGTCTGACCTGTGGCTCTACGAACACATTGACAGCAATCATCCTCGATATCACACACAACTCCTTGCGGCTAAGACAAACTCCATGCCATATGAACGCATTGGAAAAGACTCCCAGCAAAGCGTCCACGATTCTCAGAGTGGTTTACACACTAATCATAACCACCTTGACGATCCTGACATGTTTCCGTCATTGCACACGTCTCCTTCTCCTGAACCACCCGAATTTGTTTCGAACACAGTTGCACACTTTTCATATCCTGATGCTGGTGCCACTGTTGAATACATTCCGACCGACAATGAGCCCAACTCTGAACAATGCTTAGACAACACCTTCCATCCATTCGACAGTGGGAAGGAGTACAATTTCACAGAGCTAGTCACATCGACAGATTTTGCCGCCAACGTCATCGACAACTTTCTGAAAGGCAGCTGCGGCCTTAAAGACAGTGTGCGAGATTCTCTGAAATGGAATGACCACCTCCGACAGAAAATCGACGCAATGGAGGATGGACTCGGCCATGGCTCCTGGAAAAAGCTACGTTGCAGATGGCATGGAATGTGCAGCATCCGGAGGCCATTGAGTTATGGCACCGTGATATTATAGAGTGTGCGCAATGGCTAATCCGGCAACCAGCATATGAGGAATATCTTACGTACACTCTGAAATGTTGCTTCAATGATGCTGGGCACCGTGTTTACAATGAGATGCATACTGGAGACTGGTGGTAGGATAAGCAGGTAAGCATTATTCTTATACCATTTACAATGCTCACAATTGTGTTGACAATGCTACCTGTCGGTGACACACTGATGCCGATGATATTCATGTCTGACGCCACCCACCTCACGAACTTCTCTGGCAACAAGAAGGCATGGCCAATATATATGGCAATCGGCAACCTATCAGCAGCCGTACGGATGAAGCACACAATGCACAGCGTGTTGTTGGTCACCCTTTTGCCCATTGCCATCAAGATGCGCAATGTCCCCCTCAATGGATGAACCGCTCAGAGGGAGCATAACCGAAAGGTCTCTCAGAATATACTGCAGCATGTGGTGCAACCCCTACTCAATTCTGAGACTAGCATCTTCTATGCCCGCTGTGCCGAGGGCAACTTCAGGCATTGTTATTTGACACTGGCTGCATGGATAGCAGATTATCCCAAGCACCATGATATTTATAATATCAAGAATGGTGTATGCTACTGGTGCGAATGCCACAAGCGGAAAATGGGTAATCTACCCCGCCAACATGAGCGACACAACCTGTGGGATGATAATATGTATCGTATGCTCTAGGATTCAAATACACCTCTGAGCATCACCGAACTCAAACGCCACGATGTGAATCCAGGCTTCAACCTCTTATGGTATCCCGATTGCTGCTCAAGTGATCTTTCCAAGCCTGATCTGCTCCATACGATGAAATTTGGAATGTTGAAGTACCTCCTGACATGGCTTCACGAATTTCTCAAGCAGCATAAGTGGCTTGACAAGTTCAACAATATTTGGCTCTCGGTGCCTTCATACCGTGACATGACGAAGCCAAGATGTTCATATGAGGAGGTTTGGCATTGGCCCGGAGGAGAAATCAAGACGATGACCTGATTCCTTGTGGGGGTCATATGGCATACTCTGCGAGACCCAAGACCCTCCCAGCGTAGTGTTTTTGACCGTGCGATTGTGTGCTCTCGCTCTCTGATTGAATTTTAATTCAATTGCCAGTATGATTCTCACAATGACGAAATGCTAGACCTTATGGACAATGCTCCATGCTGCGTCCAGAATTCGAAGGATGTGTTTCAACAATTCAGAGCTGGCACACAACTCGGTGCAGAGGCCCAAGGGAGACGTACAGAATTGTGTGCCGAGCAGGATGCGGAGTTGAATTGGGAGAAAATCATGAAGAACACGGCAGCCTTTCGACTGCACATTCATGACGCCTGAAAAGGTATTATCGATGCAGAATTGGCCGAATACATTGACGATGGTTGGGATTTCAACCTTCCCACAATCCATCCCATTCAGCACATCTGAGAGCAGATACAACGATATGGATCGCATACACAGTTGTTGACCAAGATAGGAGAAAGTTCTCACCGGAAGCAGATTAAGGACGGGTTTAATGCCTCGAATATGACCGGTGATTACTATACTCAGATGATCAACTGCTACCTTCAGAGTGATGCATTCACAGTCAGAAAGGCCAATCGCAACGCATGGAATCATAAACGAGCTACTCCACATGTGACGACAGGAGTGGCGACAGACACAACCACCAGACGTCGTTTATTGAGGTTCATATCTTCGCAGCAGCACAAAGGAAAGAAGAAAGTCAAGGACTTTAAAGGCCTCTTGAAAACAATCAGTGACAACGTCCTCTGAATTGGTCAATATGATGCCACCCAACGTTTTTTACACTCCAAGAAGGTCAACATCAATTTGGATGATCTCTTATGCAGCACTGCCGCAATTCACGATCGATTGAAGGTAGAATCATCATACATGTATGGTGAGCACATCATTCAGAAGCTCAGATGTACTGGAAATGAACGATGGTATTCCAGGGCTGCACACCATGACTGGGTATGGGTTCAAACTTCGCAACATAAGGAGGGGCAGGAGCTGTCTCAGAAGACACTGCAGGGACGTTTACCGTACTGTATGCTTTGTCTATTAAAGCTGTGAATTGTTCATTCGCACGGCGAGAATACCTTTTGGCTAGCATACGTTGAAATGATGAAAGCTGCCAATGGTGGAATGCCGGAAAGTGCATCGCAGATTGTCAGGGTAGTGAAAGTAACTTCTGGAGGTGCATATGCAGTAATTAGTGCAGGAAATATTGTGGGTGCAGCGCATTCAATTCCAGAGGTGTCCATTTTGTCAAAGTTGGAGATTAAAGGATGGATAGTCAATAGTCATATAGACCTAGCGACCTGGAATGATGATTATTATATGCTGGAGTATGAGTTGAATACAGCGGCAAAAAGGGTATAAACGATGTTCAGAAGTGTAAATAGATATAATAGACTTGTTTTTGTTGTTTCATTCATACTGTTCGACCAAGCAGGTTGCATAGGTCCAGCCAAGCCATGGACATAAGCAAAATGATTGTCTGACTCCATACCAGCACCACTTGGGCAGGAACTTCTCCATAGAACACAGCTCACGGCGAAATATTACTTTGGGATAGACAGACGGTATGGTGATAAATTCAGTGCACAGCATCATTCTTACAATGCACAGAGCAGTGTTGCCACCATGCACCAAGCGCCATGCAATTACAATGGCCAGACAAAAAACACAGTCTATTTAAAGTCTCAAGGCACTATGCAGAGTGATATGCAACCCTGTGAATACATTGCGCCCAGAGTTGTTTTTGCAGTGCCTCACAACGTATCATCACGGGCTTGCATTGTACCCTGCATACGGACGTTCCAGGCGCTCCAGGTGCACTACCTGCGTCCGGGTGCAGGGATTTATTCCCGATGCCTCTAGCAGACCTTTTATTCTGGTGTAGAATGCCAAAAGGGGAACTTCAAAATTACATTGCATGGTGTTTGAACAGATATGGTAACTACACCAGATATGACAATGACAACAAAGAATTTCCATGTCTCAGAAACACAAAATCAATTCATTATGATTCCCCAGCCATTGCAGTGACATCATTTCAAGGCCACAAGCAGACGATTCACATTGTACAATATGCTGAAACCAACCAATAGAGGAAGCATAAGCCTCCATTAAACGATAGTGGTTTACGCTGGGATGGATCACAGGAACAATTCAAGTCGACGAGAGGAAAAATTCCAGTGAGATTACAATATCTGTTCATCAATGCAGATACAGAGTCAAATCCACAATCAGTTTGGGCCCATGTCACCACAATAGTAGTTGGGCCAATGCGGGAGGTTCCGAGGATGGTGATTGTTGGGCAGAAGGATCAGACAACTACGTGACCTTTGGAGAACAGTAGATATCTTCGAATACTCCATTTTGGCATAGGATCGATATATGTCATTCCTTCACACATGATTCAGTGTGCAGCCCATATGCTACAATTCGTTTCTGACCCAGATAATAGTCGATGGTTTGTGAATAATACTATTGACTTAGATGCGTTCAATTTATTGAATGAGTAGATAGAACACATGAAATTGTTATTGAGTAAATTGAATGAGTTGATCATTTTTATTCGTGGAAGGAATTTGTATATTAGTAAATAATAGGCATAGCAGCGCAAAATGTGCATCTCTGATGACAAAATATGGCATCGCATACAATGATATGTTATAAAGATGACATATGGTGATATCATCATGAGATTGGAATAAGTGGGAACCAAATCTTAAGTGAGAACCTTAAGAATTGACAATGAGTGTTGTTCTGTGAGTTGCCAACTTGGTGACAACTATTTGAAATGCTTGGAGTACAAATTTTGTATGGTGATGGTGGCAGTACAGAGAAAAGTTTGAGGAAAGCTTTAAATGTTCAGATTGGTATCAACTGTACCGTACTGTCTTGGAAAGCAAATAAGTGTTTGCAGATATACCTACAGGGATATTATCTGTGCACCACTCCTCGATCCAGCAGGGCAAGCCAAGATTTTGCTAGACTGCTGTACCTCACATGGATGCTAAAGGAAAACCCCCAAAATCACCTATTTCAGAATGAAAAATCAAAAAGCAAATAAAACTGCATATGTCATATATATATTATATTATAATATCATGAGAACTTAAAAATCCAATTAGAATATAGACTATTGACTCTGCAAAATAGAATTATAGTGTAATTTCAATCAGGTCAAACACTGGCAGATTTCAAGTCCAGTCTGGGTTACAATGCAGATTTGGTTTTGCAGTTCACTTTTTTGTCAATTTTTGGCCCAGACTGTGGTGTCAGTCCAGTTCCAAATCCAAACCACTGCTGGTAAACAAAAATTAAATGATAATATTATATAGACAGAGAAATTGATTGTACACATATTCAATTGACAATATAATTTTGGCCATTCCAATAGTATCTATGTTATTACAGAATTTTTATAAAAATTATTATGAAGCTGTTAATCAGTAATTGAACTATTAAAAGGCTCTAACAAGCAATCCAGCACTTGCCAAAAATCATTTGTACAGAATTAATTCTGTATCTTCAAGATAATCATTAGTAATATCCAAACCCCTTTAAAAACTTATAAAGGAATTGAACATTGAGACAAAAATTATTTGTAATATAAATCAAACAGAATTAGTATCAGGGCAAGCCTTGAAGGTCAATGTAATTCTCTGTTGTCACCAAAGAAGTTCCCAATAACATCAGAATTGAAACTGGAAAATAGCAACAAAAACTGAAATTATTTCTACTGATAACCTGATATTTTCATTGATATATAGATATAATAGCCCAGTATATCTTATAGAATGGTATGCAGGGGGGCAAAAAGAGGGTGAAGCAATATTTGCTTGGTTATTATATAGATGGACAGAAAGTTAACTTGGCTTGAAGTATATAGAATATAATTTTGACTACTATAGCAGAAAAAGATAGATACAATTACTAGTATATTTCCAGAAAGTGTTAGAATCTCACTGTATTACTAGTACCAAAGACAAAGATTGAGTTCTAATCCTTGATAGCCATGACCATTCTGGTACTTCATAGTTTATAAGTACTGTTGTAGGAATAGTATTCATCTATTCTGTTTGTGAGTTCACTCCATTTCTATTCTTTAGCCATCAGATATGAATATATTTAGTTTCTTTTACTTACTATATAGTACAAATAGTGACAATTGGAAAACATAGAGGGTGAATACAAACCAAAAGAATCAATTTGATCAATACTGCAAACCCCTGTCTCTGTATTTATATACATGAAAATAATATTCTTTTGGCTTGTTACACATACCAAATTGAATATATATATATTCAATGATAGCAACTGTACCATCCCCTCCACCAGTATCTTCCAACACTATTCCAAAAGGGTTTTACCATTTACTATAACAGATATCATTTGATTTCTGTTGACATACAGTGTGTTCGAATTTGAATGTGGAAAACTGTGTATATATATAATGATACAGACTATTGAAGGTGGAAAAATGAAGACTTGATATATATACAACTGAATAGTGGAAACTATTGTATAACATTTGCCACTCTTGATTTTTAAGCAAAATTTCCACCTCTTGCTGCACTCTAAAAAACATAAAACCAATACAAGCAAGCAGCAAGAACTCCAAATCTGAGAAAGCAATATTGACAAGAAACCCTAATAAGAAGTGGTAGAGAAACAAGCCCATTGGTCTGCTGGAACAAGGCCTAATGAAGCAACTCACCATTAACCAGTACCATCTGCAAACAAATAACTAATATCAATAATTGATAGTACCTAATAAAGGCAACAATGAGTATGTTCAACACAGATATATAATAGTATAAGATACTGCATCTCATGGTTAAAAGAGAATTCAACATATTTAGGCTGCATAATTTTGCTGGCAGGTAATATGGTTCAATAAATCAATTGATGCATGAATGGCCAATTATTTTACAGTCAGTCAGAAATTGATCAATATAGTATCATGTCATTACAAATAAGCCTGAAATGAATATATAGCTCTATAGCCTAACAGATAAGCATAATATATATGATCAATTATAGAGCTCTATCATATCACAGACTAGCTTGAACAATATGATCCAGTTTCGATACTTTCACTGTGGACATAAAGATACAGTGTATCATATACAGATCTATTTCATATACATCTTCTATAATTCATCCCAAATCTTTCAGATATCTATAGTATCAGACAATATCTATGGCTGATAATATATGGTTGGTATATGTAACATTAGGGAGGAATAAATAGTAGATATATATACCACATGCTTGGTAAATACAGTAATGGATATGATAGTAGATATACAGAATTATATATATAGACAGAAGGAAAACTATATGGCAGGCAGTTAGCCACTTGACAATAATCAATATGTTTTACAATAGCTTTATAATATTTTGGTACTTTGGTATTATAAAGACAATCAGGGTAATAATGACATTATATAGTAATGGTAACTGAGTAAAGGGTTAGGGTTCAATGATATAGCAAAATATTTGTATAACAATAAAGTTAAGCAAAATACAAGGACAACTAGTAAACTTGTAACAGATAGCAATATACAAGGGAAGTGCCATATATAGAGATTAAGATTCAAAGGATGTAAAGTAAAAATAAGATAGAAAAGATAAAAGATTTGAACATTTTATAAGAGAGTATTGTACTTTATACTCGACAGTGTAAAGTTAGCTAACATCAAGTCAGTTTGTAGAATACTTCAATGTATAATATTCCAGAATTGGTAATTATAGATTCTATTAAAGATTATTCAGTAAATTGAAATACAAGAAAAATCTAAGCAATATTATAAAAGATATACTGAATCATACCGAATTGATAATTCAGCTTATATTTGCCATTTATATTATGCTATATATTTTTATATCGTACTTACTGCCTATAAAAATCACAGTTATATACTAAAGTATATATATTCCATCAACTTTTTATCTTCAATTGGGCAAATTAAATATATAATTTCATGAAATACAAATTGTTTTACAATTTCTGATTACAATTTATATATTCAACAATTATATGAATAAAATTTTTCATTTTGAATCTATATAGAAAATAATGAACAATTTTACATTCCAAAATATTACCCACAATTTCTAACAAGTAGCAAATTTTTGAAAACACAAATACTGTCAAAGAACTGGTGAATGTAAGTTGAGAAATATATTAATCTACTTAAATAAGATGTATTGTTAGTTCTTTTGTTTGATACACATGTATAAATATAATGGACCAACAACTTTAATCATCCAATATACTGGTACAAAATATTTACACTATTGATAAGAACAAGTATATATCAATGCAAACTTTAAATAGTAGAATTGAATTTAACAGTTATTCAAAAAATTATATTCTGGTCATGGGGCAATATTGAAATGGATTATTCTAATTGAGATGTTATTTACTACTGGCAAAATATCAAAACTATGGTATAACTATATCAGTGATGGCTATAAACAGTGAAAGATTTGTTTAGTTGATGAACTGAATTTTTATAAAGATATTCTTTTTAAACTTTACCATTTCAGTCCAGAATTTTGAATATAGATAAGTAATCAAGTGTTCATTTGATTGACTTGAGTTGCAGAATATTTTTTAGCTAACTTCAAGTATCCATGGAATCATAATAGTTTTCAGTCCATGAGGTCCACCTATACAACCATCTCAACCCACACCCAATAATTGTTGTCAGAGATTCTCCATTTAATTAGGCTTTCTTCAGTAGTAAATGAACCTTCATATCAAGCAAATTGTAAATTGCATGAGATGTTGTGTTGCTAAATCCATTGCCTTTCCAAGATACAGCCTCTTTAACCACCTCTGTCTAGTTTTTTATTGCATTACTATCTTAAATATTCCCGTACAGTAGACAGAATTCAATTAGGTAATTGGTTTCATTGATGAGGCAGCAGCTGATTACATTCAGCTGGTCCCGGAAGTCTTCTGTAAGAGTTTGGTATTTTTTCCTATGTTCTTTTCTGTGATTAAGTGGGCGTGGAGGAGATGATGGAAAGGATCACCATGATGAGGAAGAAGAAGCAGAGTATTGAGAAGAGGACTAAATATGAATGGGGAAGGAAAAAGGAGGGAAAACCCCAGGGGAAGAACCTGGATGATATGCAGGACCAAGCCGAATAAAACCGACAGATATTTTGCTATTGAATGAAGCGTGTTACAGACTGCTATGTTTTATTAAAAACTTCTTTGTAACCAAACCAGGGGTGACAGGAGACTACAGAGTGGTGCTACTGAGTCAGGGGTTTTTCGTTCTTCCTTTGTTCGGTTTCATTTATTGTTCTTGCTCACTGTTATTTGTTTGTACCTTACCAGCCATAGCCTGTGGGCTGCATGCTGTATGATGAAGAAATAAATAAATAAATAAATTTCCTGTAATTTTGGATATATGGCAAATCTCAAATTCTGTTCCCTCCTGAAGTTGGACTGGAAAATTCACAAATTTTGCGGTTCCATTACTTTATAATGATGCAGGCGAGCGCTATATTATTGAATTGTGTGCAATTTCCGCCAAAGAGAAGGGTTTGGATAATCTCAGTCCAAACCCCAAATGACCAATCTGAATATGTGCAACTGCTCTTTAAAGTGCAGCCTCACAAGCTGGATGTTGCAGGCTTTGTACTGTGGGTACTTGGAGATGGTGAAATAAATAGTGTATGGGTTTTGATTGATCTGAGGTGAGAGAACAGTGATTTGTGAATCCACAGGCAGTGGGAGAGTGATTTTTCATAATTCACCATTGTTTTGTTTTTCCATAATTAGGATATAATAGTAATATGGGAAGTGAGCCAACAGTAGCATCTTCGTTGTCTTTGGGAAGTACAAGTTTATTGGAGGTATTGGGGTTGTACAGGAACAGTATTGCAGATGTCATTTTCAGGTTTTTAAATTGCAAATCTAAAAACTAAACTTCTACAAATGCAGCTCTATTCATTTTCACCACAGTGGAGCAGCATCTCCAGAGCTTGCCAAAATACATCTATAATACTAATATATGGCTTTATAAAGTCTCAGTTCATCATTCAATATTTTGGCCCTATTAGCATGGTAATGGGGTGGGGGCAGTCAGTTGCCACGGCCTAAACAGTCTGGAATTCAAATGTTACAATTCAGGGAATAATATGATATATGAAATGCAATCCAATCCTATAAGAATATGTTTACAAATTAATAGTGAAAATTTTAGAATTCAATTTGATATTTGAATCAAATGTGAGATCATATTTTATTTAAATTTATGTATGGTTTGGTTCAACTATCACCATCTGCTGTATTGCAAATTGTTATACCTAACATGATACACACGGAGCAGGGACACACACGATCACTTGCGATGACATAGGCTGTCATTAGTCTTGGAAGCCCGAGTGAAGCTTCTCCAACTGTGAAGCATATTGAACTTTGAAACATATTGAACTGCGAAGCATATTGAAGTGCGATGTTCTCGGATTGCGAAGAATATCAAACTGTGCAGTTCTCAAACTCCAAAGCTTGCTGGTTTGCGTAGTTTTCGAACAGCAAAGCTTCTTGAACAGCGATGCTTCTTGACCGGCGAAGTTTCCCTCCAGTGAATGAATCTAGCGAATGCACCGCTCTGGCCAGAGCAAAGCAAAAATAGAGTCACTCCAAAACTTTCTATACAATGCAAGCCAGAGTATACATCACTCTGAAAGTCTCTACCCAACCAAAGCAAGAGAACACACCGCTCTGATTGACGAAGCTAGAGAAAGTTAATCTCCAAGCAACGGAAGCTAGAGAAAGCTACACTCTACCCAACGAAAGCTAAAAGCATGCCCCGTGCCATACAACAACGCTACACTATCAAACGCAGCTTATTTGTCTGGAGGTTAATTAGATCGAAAGAATACCACCGGTCATGAAGGCTGGAACTGCAGAGTAAATGCCAAAAAGGATACCAGCGGTCCGAGTATTATCAATTGACATTAAAGATACGGTGGGCCCGGGAGTTAGAGTTCTGCAGTGGTTGTGAAGTTAAAGGCATTGGCTCGAATAACTGGTGGTAGTTGCATAATTAGTTTCACTGGTTCGAAAGTAGTTGAGTTATGGAAGTTCTAGAGTCAAGAGTGTAATTAGCAGTTAAGAGCGAAGATGAAGGTATAAAGACCTTTGGTTTCTTTGACAGTACAGAAAGCATCAACTCAAGGATCATCAGATCATCGATCACTTTCTCAGCGAGAAGAATAAGCCTTAACAATATTCGCATTTGAAAACCCATTTCTTTTCGTTGTAAATCTTTTAGTTATTTCCACATCCTGATCAAAGCTCCTAATCTGTCGCAATCGAAGCAAGTCCTCAACCGAATACTGCTACTACTTCGACCGGTGAATCTGGGGTAACGCTCCTGGTGTCACACAAATACCAATTCCTATTAATTTAATATATATTGAAGAGTAAACAGAAAATCATGTACAGCATATAGCTCCTTTTTAATAGGTGAACAAGATGTTTTTACCTATTTGTAAAAGATGTTATAAACAAAAAGAGTTGAACAAATATTGATATTTCAAGATAGCATAAATATGGTGAAATAATATTATTAATTTTGAAAATTATTGATACAGAAACTGTCAATTATTTGGCTGGTATAAATCAAATCAATATAGTAAACATTATTACAACTGTATCAGTTAAAAACATTAGGATATTAGGAGATGCTATTTGTATTTGAATTCAAATGAATTATGGTAGAAAACTAATTAAACACTTTACAAGTTACTTGATTAATAATCATTGCAAGTTTTATTATACAATCTGGTAATATTTAAGTTTTAAGTTGATAGTTAAATAGAATTGAATCTAAAATTGTCTATGGTTGAAATTTAGGAATATATAATATATTTATACGGAAAAGTATTTATCTATAAAATGATAGTTTGATAATTATATTATCCTATTTGCTATATGATTTATTGTATTCTTTGATAGTATCTATAATTCTAAAGAATACAAATTGGTATCAGTGTATTGAATATAACTGTTATATAACTCTGAAAATACTCTTGAATAATTGTTTAACTGACCATAATATATTGACTCAATTCTTGATTCATAACATATCGATAGATGAATAACCAAAATGTCATGTTCTATTGTAATCTAGATCTTGACGTACGGAGTACAATTATTATGGTATATTCAGGTTTTTATATATACAGACTACAAATTGTATTAGCAATATTGTCGGAATACCTGGCTTTGGTTAAGTTCCAATCTGGAGTTGTTCTTAAATTCAGGTTATTGAACTCTACAAAATCTGAACCTGAGAAAGTTTCCAGTTTATTCTATTGAATTGAACTTGTCAATGTCTGAGTTTTACTGAGTTTAGTTATATCTATTACGTTATATTTCTGGATAGTAAAATCTGATTTTCCTATAGTTGATGAATCAAAAGTATTGTATATACTATCATCATATATTCATTAATATTATTGAATTGTATTTTGCACTGTCTGCCCAATTTTCTATTATATAAAATAAATTACCATATTATATTCTTTGCATTATTAATAGAACATTTTTTGTAGTCCAAATCAATTGGGACAGTATTGAAATGTCATTTACTATTAATATTATATATGAAGATATGTAAAATATATTTAGAGAATATAATGATCAAATAACATATATGTTCTGTACTACTTCTCAAAAATATAATGATATTCTGTTTATATTCATTTTTGTTGTAGTTTCTCAATATATTTCTTACAAGCAGATAGTATATTTAATTACACAAGATTGTATTAATCATTTCATAATGGGAATATGTTTTGCTATGCAGATGAATTAATATTGAATAATATCTGATACTGATTTTCAGAGAGTATATAAATATACTATTGAAAAGTATTTGATTGATAATATTTGTGAGAAAATAGACAAAACAAATCATGTACATTAAATCTACAGTACTGAAAGTGTAATACTATGAACAGTATTGATCCTTGATTGAAAAACGTTTTCCATTCTATATCCTGCGAATATGATCATATATTGACAATATGATTAATTGTTAAGAATAGTATTTACACATATTTGAATCTGGTATGTTTTGCAATATAGATAAATTGTTATTTAATAATTGATAATACTTACTATTAGAGTTTGCATTAATATATTTTTGACAAGTATATATTCTATAAAAGCAGTTGAGAAATCAATAATATGATCAATACAGAATCTGTTCTCTTGACTAGAAGTATTGTACAACCCAAATTGGTTGGCACTCTATTGATTAATGTTCGCAATGAACAGTAGGGGTTTGTCAGAATTGGAAAACCAATTTGGTAGGTGGCAGATGGAATGTACCAAGAAATTTGGATTGCAATCACTCAAACCACCCCCAATATTAGAACCCATACAAGTAGGTGAGTTCTTGTCTAATCGGCAGGACATTTAGTACATTTTGCAGCTAGTTTCAAATGCAACAAAATACATTAAAAATCGTGCCAATATAACAAGAACTCGCTTTCCCATTGTCATTTGAATATCAAGCTTCAGAAATTCTTTTGTAATAAATCTGTTGAAATCCACAAATTTTGAACAGAATTTAAACTGAACCACTACTCAATTTGATCTATCATGAACCAATTCCATTCATTAATGATACTGCTATTAATCATTGCTTTGACTTTTGTAGTCCAAAATATGGTGATATGTATGTAGTATAGTTGATAGCAAAGAATAGTATTCATTCTTATTTGATAAGTGAACATCTTGCAATATAGATCAATCATAATTCAATAATTGTCAGAACTTACTTTGAATGATCGCATATATATATTATTGAAAAGAGTTGGGTTGATACAAGCCATCAGCAGTTGAAAAATGTCAATGAAAAACATCAAATTCCTGGAAATAGAGGTATTTCACTACCAACAATGTCTAATATTCAATTAATATATACTTTGAGTCCTTGAGGCTATGTGAATAATTGTGTGCAAACAGTATAATCAGTTATGAAGGCTGGTAGGAATATTATTTGATTATAATACTTCTTGCTATACAGATCAATTGGTTTTTAAATATTGGTAATACTGACTTCCAGAGGTTGTATAGATATATTATTAAGAAGCCTTGATGACAAAATACAAGTCAAAACTTCAATAAACTGAGCAAATGATATGATATTCCTTGTACTAGAGCTATGGTGTGACCAAATATCATTGATACTCTATTAACTCTTACTTTTAAATTTCATAGCCTCTGTATATTGTTGCATTCAGGTAGTATAAACAGCAATAGAGGACAGTATTCTTCCATATCCAATTGGAATATATTTTGCAATTTCAATCTATTTTTGTTCAATAGACATTGATATTGTTGATAATTGTATGAGCATATGAATAGAAAGTATTGAATTTATAAGAGCAGTCTCAACTTTGAAAAAGGTAATGCAAACATTCAATCCTTCATGCAAAAGATATTGGGGGGTCCAAATCATGAAAATGCAGTCAATGCCTATTTTCAATCCCAGGGTCAAAATATAAGATTATATCGAAACTGTATATTTGATTGATTATGATTGAAAATATACTTTTTTCATCAGACAATGTTTTGTGATATGGACTTGATTGGTTAAAATAGATTTGATAATTAAAATGGTGAAAACATAAATAATACTAAAGTTTGCTGTTTAGAACCTCATGCCATGCAATACCTGACAAGTGGATATGATAGTTGAGAGCCTTTATCATTATTGTGATGCACTGAATATCTTCTGTATATTGCAAGTTTTTTATCATTCAAAGTGGATTTTAATTCTCCATCATGTCTATTAATTATATGATTATACCGCCAATTGATGCTGACAAGATATCGAC
Organism: Trichophaea hybrida; assembly: GCA_015178995.1. Classification (NCBI taxonomy): domain Eukaryota; kingdom Fungi; phylum Ascomycota; class Pezizomycetes; order Pezizales; family Pyronemataceae; genus Trichophaea; species Trichophaea hybrida. Next base: position 13,076 of record WHVE01000301.1, on the reverse strand, counting down.
TTGACCATGTCTTTTCATTTGGTTGTTGCTGTTGTTATATCTGACCTGTACTTTATTCTCCATGACATCCCCAACGAAAATTATTTTATTCTTGTAATTATTGTAATTGTCCTTGTAGGTTATACAATATCTCTGCACCCCACAAATCTATTGGTAATAGAACTCCGTATTGTCTGTTAGATTTCTGTTGAATATCCCAAAAAGCTCAATTTATTACTTGATTTCCAGATGTCTGAGAATAGAACAATTATTACAATATATGCTACATTGTGTCATGGTTGTGTAAAGTAAAGATCGATGATCAAATAATGATCGATGATGGATGGTTATTTTTTTTTAGATAGAATCATATTTATTCAATATGAAAATAACAAACAGCTTTTAATCAATTTGAGTATAGAGAGATATAGGATAATATAATACAAGAATAACAAGCAGGTTCTAAAGTGACATTTATTTGGAGAGAAACAGATTGATGCAACCAGTAAATAATAAACAGACTTTTGAGTGAAGAAACAGATTGCAAATAGTTGGAAAACAAGCTAGAAATAATTACCAAAGATAATAAAAAGTTACTGATGGTCAAATAGGTGGTATAAGTTGGGAAGATGCAATAGTGTTTATACAGTATAGTGGGATTCAAATGTATATTGAATCAATAAATCAAGATGACCATGGTCTCATTAATTATATTTCAGGAAGGCAGTTTAGGGAAGGACTGGTTACCTCTGCACTTGTACTCAAGCCTACAATACAATCAATATCTTTGGTATGAATCTATATTTACTTTTGTGATTCAAGATTTCAAGTCTCTTGTTATTATGTTTGGACTACTTGCAATTCCGGTTTCTTGGTTTTGTTTTAATAACCCTACAAACTCCGAGCCTCAAAACCTTGACAGAAGATCTGGTCTACAAGAAATTTTATCAGTTATAATCTCAATTTATGGGACAATATTTTTATCATTGTCATTGCTACTATTGTTGCCATACCCATAATATCTGTATTATTTTTAAATCTGCAAGCAACTTCAAAAACAGATTGGTTATACATTCCTACTAAACACATTTCTGTTTACTGTGTATGTGAAACTTCTGAAAACTCACAAACCAAAATTTTTTTGGGAATCAGTACCATATTTAGTTGAAAATACATGAGTGAAGAAACCTGCAACTGTATGTACTTCTGGTATTGTTCAGAAATCTTTTCAGATGTAGACCATGACTATCCAAACCCAAAATCCACTGTTCCTGCCAGACTCCACAAGAATGGCTGGTCAATACCACCAGCAACTGCAAGATAGAAGGATTTGATAACTACTTTGACTGTATCAATGAATTCAACTGTATTCTCTATTCTCTCTGGACACTCAGTCTGTGACCCCTTTGGCTTTATTTTTCAGCCAAGTGGTAAATACACCCCTCGGTTGGCGAAAATATATTTTGCACATGTATATATCGAAGGAAATATTGAAGCAATCAAAAAGTATTATTGACCTCAGTTGATCAATCCATCAACTAAGTATTCATTCCATTTAACTGAATTCTTTCACCCCCAAAAAGACTACACATAGCTTGCCATTAGTGATTACTGTGTTGGGATGTATGCAACTGTTGCTGGTGCAATATTTCCTGTGTGAACAACTGCTGAATTGATTTGAAAGAAAATAGTCAGTGGAAACAAATTTGTAATGATTGTTTGGAAGTTGTAAACTTTTACCAGAACAAGGGTTGAATAGTAATAACTACTACAATCAGTTGCCCGTTGATGATGCAAACAGTTATGTCAAGCAGCAGTGTGAACAATTACCGGCACTATGACAAAATATGGACAATAGATAAAGAAATGATATTATGCATAGTTCAAGCAGATTTCACAGCACGGAATAAACAAGACAACTTGACTGCAGCCAAGGAGATGAAGGACTAAATACGATCAATAGTAGAAGCACCAATATCACAAACCAAGAATCAAATGAAACAACTAAATAACAAAATCACCATTCAAGTAGAATGATTTTCAAAACTACTAAAAGCAGGAATGAATCTCATTCAAAACGAAGTGAACACACATTCAGAACCAGTATTTACACAACAAAACATTGGAGATTGGAAGCAAGCATACCTGTTTGTACATATAGAGATGTACAAGCCAAGATCACCATTCTGGATCAACAACTATTGAACAGAATATCAGCCAAAACAAAAGTAAAATTCTGAGGTTTCTGAGACTTTGGCAGGGTTTCTGTGTTTTTTGAAATCGGCTCATGCGATAATCACTCGAATGATTATTCTGGAAGGCTGTTGATGTTGCTGAGGCATACAATATTTTTGCCTTGTTGCTGCAGTTTCTCTGTATACAGAGAGATTGTTCATTGCCTTGATACTTTGTCAACTCATTCTGATGTTTTTGGACTTCCCAATTGAATTCTCACTTCATGTTTAAATTTTGATTTCACCATATCTACATTATTTTCGTTTCACACATTTTGTTTCATCACAATTGCTTCCCATCCAACAAATTGATCATGTAGTGTAACAAATTGTTGAATTATTAAATTGTAGAATGTTAATCCACTTTTGAATGTTAGAAAATATACCAAGATTGTTTCTAATTGCAGCCAGCTCCAAAAATATGTTCTGCACTCGTCACATCCAGGGATCTGCTAGTCATGAAACGAGTCGAACGTATTCAAGTGGATCATGTTATTCACAAATCCATTCTTTTTATTGGCAGCAATGTTATATGTAATGTGTTGGGCAGCTTAGTCAATGAATCTGAAATATACAATTTAATGTGATCCAATACAGACATTAGACCTTTATCAACTGAAATTATCCCCCTGAGCGTCTTTCTGTACCATCAACTGGCGATAAGGTCAATGGATTGGATATTGTATCAAAGTAGTAACAAGTGGCAAAGGATTTACAACTTTGAACTTGCTCTCCTGAGCAAGAATTAGTCAGTTTGAACAAGCTGAGATTATTTCCTGAGTGGATACAAAGTTTCCATCTACATACTGCTTTGGCTAAATGAATACATAGTTATTTTGTGCCCACTGTGACATCCATGATGGTTCAGTACCTTTGTATTATATGACGTATATATTTTCATCTCCTTGGAAGTTTGCCACTGGTACAGCAGCAGCAGTGTAGTGAGTGTAGGTTGTCTTACCCAGTTGAACATATGCTTTGTAATTGACAACAAGAATTGGGATACTGCTGAAGCGATTAAAACTCCACGCAACAACTGTGTGCAGCTATCCTGCAGATTACCCACATCGTTCAGCAAGCTCACAATGAGTCATAAGGTCTATATGAAAACTCTTCAGTATCTGAAATGCAGAGAGTTTTTTTGGAGTTGTATCATCACACAGATGGGACATCTGCACATTATGATTGACATTTGGAATACAAAGAAGTCGCTTTGTGTGTTTGTATGCATAATCTGCTTGATCAACTGATTTCTATTTGAAATATGATATGCATCCGTCATTCCATCATGGCATGCTCCGGAAGTGTGCAGCAATCATTTCATATGTGACCAAGCTGGCAAATATAATGAAAGATATGAGTCAGGAGATGCATTTTAACAAAGTTGAAATCAGATTTCTGACAGGAATTTTCTTGAACTTCAAATTCGATTGTTTGTTTATCTTCTTCGATGCAGCATATCACCATTATATTTGACTGTGATATTCAGCCTGGTTCTCAATCTCTTCCCAATCTCCAATCTGCTGATATATGTTTCTTCAATACCTCCGCAACGTGTTTCTTAGACTTAGTTGTACAGCAGTGAGCAAATACGTCTTTTGAAGAGTCAAGATTGGCAAGATAACCTTCCTCATATCTGATGGTTGCATCAGTATAATTGTGGTACTTTGTTATTAGATGGCAATAAATTGAGCTTTTAACCCAGAGCATAGTGTTTCTAAATGGTTGCTGTTGTTTGAAGTTTGGTTCAAATAGACTGGATACAAAGAGTGGCAGAAGCGTTTGACCAAGTATATTCATCTCCTTCTCTTGCCATTGTGTAACTGCAGTATATCCCTTTGTGAATGGTGTAAATCCCAGGTATGTTGACATTTGATGCCAAATTTGGTAAAATCGGTCTATTTGGTTGTGATGTTGAAGAAATAGAATTATCCAATCCATCTGATCCTTCAATACGCTGATGTAGATAGTGTAAAGCATGTCTGGTACAAAGATACTTACCAAATCGAATGACATCAGTGCCCTGAAGACTCCTTAAGTTCACCGAATGCATTAATCATCCAAGTATCAGCCTGCATCATGTGTTCTGGATTGAGCAACAACTGTGTCGGTTGTGGTAATCAATTTTGAGAAGTGATTACCAATGTTTCTCTGAGGTGAAGGTAACGAAACTGTACTACTGAACAAAGTCTTTGGTAATTCACCAATATGACAATAACCCAATCGAATTGAATAGAGAATCAAACTATTTAAATAGTCAGTTTTCCATACACATACGATGGGAAAGCCCAATTGTGTATATTCATTTGTGTATAATATATGCCTGCGATTCTCAGACACTTTGTACAGATACATTAATATGAGCTTGAAGATACTTTGTAGAAACTCTTGATTATTGTCCTGTTGCTGTCTCAATCCCAGGGTTGTGCCAGCCCATTTAAAAGAATGTTTTGGTGGAACTGGATGAATTACCATCAAGATACAGCACTTGTTTGTTGGCTTGCATTGTTTGGATGACTGAATGTTGCCCAAGTTCAGGTATACAGAACATTCCTTCACACTGCCACCATAATTTGTAAGGTGAGTCTGATCAGAGCTATCGAAAATCGGAATAATAGTACTGCTGACAGGTTTTGAATACTACAAATACTTTATCAGCTTGGACATCAAAGCTATGCATCTGAAAGAGCGGAATACAGTAGATACCTGCTCATTCCACCAACAGTTTCCTGTATGGACTTTTGATTGGATTCATGCACCCACCTCATTATACTTCTTTTTCGGTTTATATTTCATATGGTCCTCATATGCGGATTGTTGGAGAAGAAACTCAATGACAGTTATCAGCTCAAAATCAAGGAATCGGGTGAACACACAATGGTCTCCTGCATTTGAACAAACGAAAGACACTTTGCCAGTAATTCATGATTGAATTCAGAGGTTATAGGAGATGTCATCAATTCTTTTGAACAGTAGGGGAGAAGATGTAAATGATCGATTGGTATGAAGTTGCAAAAGGCTCTCAACTGCAGTTTTGGTGATTCAGTTGGTAACTACCCTTCCACATACCAATACTCCCTCTGACCTGGGAATGGCCTGCAATCTGTAGATTCTTCATTTAGTAGAAGAAACAGACTATCATATGGCTTTCTGGATTTCCTAGCATCTAGGCCCTCACATTGCAGTTCTGTTGAATAGGCAGCTGATGGCTGTACTGCTTCAGTCCACTGTTGATTATTGTCTTCCTCGCATGAGGCGGATCCTGAATTGGGAGTATTAGGCTCCATATTCTTCTCAAAGTTGATCTTGGGCTGATTTTCCTATAGTATGAACATCAATCTATCATTGAAAATGAAACCATTGTCGGGAAGTGTATTTTGCGTGGGCATTGTGACACTTTCTCTCCAAACCTTTAGTACATGTATAAAGAAAAATAATTGATATATGTATACTCGGCCACCGAATATGCACATGATTCAGAAATTCATGATATGAACAACACTTCAGCGGCTGAGGAAATGGATTCACTTTCGAAACGTAGCATGGACAGTCAAACAAAAGAATTATATATTAAACCAATTGATAGCATCACGAGATTTTTGACATCAGGTCTGATGGATTTCTGTTTCCCAGGGGTCCAATTGCAGAAAACTTTATAAACCTACAAACTCCCTATAAATAACAATATCTAGACAACAATATCCCTTGAGTAGATTGACAGTATTGAAAGAGGGTTAGTGTGCAAAATTCTGCTTGTCCAGGTGCATAGATTCATACCTCATGTGAATTTCTTCTGATGCTTATGTCAAACGAAAGTACCTGGTAACTTATAGACCATATAGTCAAGTGTACAGAAGCATCTACTATCATCAGGCCGAACTATGTTATTGCTCAAGAATACAATAGCAAGAAATGCCAGAATTGTAAAGCTGATAATACCAGCATTTTGACCAATGTGATGAGTAACTCACTCTTTACTGAACTCTCATTTCAATACCATCAATCCTTGAAGCTGTTCATCAAGAAGTGAGACATGATAATGCTTGAGTTATTCAAGGTGAAGCCTGGTGGGTGTGGGGCAGCCAATCATCTATATCTCCCATCTCTCCTCCAAAATAACTCCATAGTCTCCAGCTTTCTCTTCCAGCTCCACATATGCACTCTTACTGATACTGCTGATTATTCCCCTTGGCTATAACTTCTCTGCCCAAGCCTTCAACTCTTGTGTCTGACTGTGTGATCAAATTTATAACTAATATATTTTCAAGTATTCTCTGCGCATAAGTTACTCTTTTGATCAGCTTAGTTCCATGTTTGAAAGATGGCTCCCACAAACATTATATATTGGGGCAAGGCTAGGGGAATGAAAAAGGCTGAGTGGGTTGCAGTGACAGTTGCAATTGGAGGAGCCAGTGCCAGTGTTGGGAGAAGAGATAATATCGTTATGTCTCAAATCAGAGCTTATGGCCCTGCAAAAGGAATGGATGGTAGGAGAGGCACAATTAACAAAAAATGGATGGATGTCTTTGAATATCTCACGTACAAGATGGAGGAATTGACTTCGAAAATGGTGAAATACCAGAATTATAAGAAACGTGAGCAGATTTATAATGTCATACAATTCATGGCCACCATTGACTATTTCACCCAGGAGGCTCTCCGATTGGCTGGAGTGGCCAGCCTGTTGGAATATTCTAAGAAGTTCAAGAAATGGGTCTTGATTTTTGAATGAAATCTTATTCCTCTTTGTGAGATTTCTAACATGCAGACAGCTGATGATGACAATGGATCCAACTTGCCAACTGAGCAAATGCACTGATGAGTCTTGGAGATTGTTTCAGCACCAGCAAGTTCTGCACTGATGGCAATTACTGCTATCTATATTTCCCCTTTCATGACTAAGTAGCCAGATGCAAAGAATTTCACCTGTAAGTGGCCTCGGAAGGATTATTCCATTGATGATACTATGAATTCCATGTGTTCGTTGACCTCCTTGAGTTACTTGATGCAGCTACTGATACATTCAATTCCAAATTTGACATTAACTATTCAGGCCATCCGGATAGACATAGTAGAGGAAGACCGAGTTTACAAGGCTTCAAGGATGGACAAGGTGGAAATTCACAATAGCGACCAAGCATTGTGTGGGTGGCTCGCTTGGACCAGCCATTAAACTGAGGCATTTCTATATGTTGTATACTATCGCAACCCATCAGATTGTCTATGCCCTGATTCACCAATCCTAGGTGATTGTCCCTTTTTCAACCAATCAGCACTTCTTCCTGAGGCTGCAGATATCACCATATAAACCATTGACTGAGAAGAAGATAGAGTGGACAGTGTATTTAAGAGAAAGCCCCGATTTCTCCCATGGTGCCAGGCAAGCCTGAAAAATAGAGAGATGATTGTCCAAAAGTATATCATATACTATCTGTGGATGCTGACATATATTCGGGCCAGGGCTGTGGGATGGTATGCTGACTGAACAAATACTAATGGTGATGAGTTGTAGGTTACCAGGCTCAAAGATAGTCCCTACATTATGGATCCTCCGTTGCCAGGAACAATTTCTCGGCCAAAGTAAAAACAGGTTGCTTGTTGCATCAAGTTGATTCTTTATTGGAAACTACTTCTGAGTATTGCGAATCACAGTGGTAGCAATAACGAATAAGATGGAGTTTTTGGTTGTATTTTTGGTTGCATTATTAGTTTTGTTATTCTGTGTTCTGTTATTACTTTTGAGTTAGTTTGTATTTCATGTCAGGATTAATGGTTTCTTCGGTTCAATGTTGGAATTCTGCAATCACATGGTATTTGTAATCTTTCAATGCAAATGCTGTTTTTTATACAATTGGTGAGGATTTGTATCATTTGTAGGTTTTGATATAGACCTGATTTCATCCATTCACGGCACTGGCCGTCCATGTCTTGTTTGGGATTAAGCCACATGATGACTCAAGCAGATGGCTTGGTAAGTGCAAACGATAATTACGTTATGTTGAAGTTCAATCGCATGGCTGTGAATATATCTACACAATATCTTGTCTATCTCAATATAGAAGATTTTCACTGAGACGAGTATATTCTTGGACTTATCGATGATATCATATGTATCAAAAGCTCTACCATTCATCCAGGTGGAATGCAACCACACAATAATTTGCAGCTGACAGAGAGGTTTTGTTATTGGTAGACCGATATCATCCAATCAATAAATTGATATCATTCACAACATTCCGGTTGCTGGAGCTCAATATCAACCAGCACACCAACTACCTATTTAGTATTAAATGATTATGTTATATTGAATGTATTCTTGGCAAGTCTAGAGAAAAATGATATTACAAAAGCTAATGTTTGGATGAGGGTATTCTGCAGCAGAATGAGCTAGTTCTTCATTCATTCAGTATTTGCCATTACTCTTGATCGACCACTTTATCCTTGCACTTTGTTCCCCCCGCATTCTTGTTCTATGATCATGGCTGGGAACTTCAACACTGTGTCTCAGTGAGTAGAACCTGCAAAAAGATGAAGATTTTCAGGATAACCATCCTCCCCTCATGCCCAGTGTCACTCCAGGACAATCAATTATAATGATGATAAGTACGAATTCCTTGAATATTCAACCAAAGTCAATTTTGCACTTTCTGCTCTTCCTCCTCCTCGACAATCAAGCAGATGTCACAGAGGAGAGATCTCCAATCTACATGAACAATCACTGAATTTCAATCAAGAGAGCCTGCACATTGTTCCATATTTGGCACCTTCAACATCATCTCTGGGGAAAGGACTTCAACAGGAGCATTTGAATCAACCTGCACAGGTGCCAAATTGTGTCCATGATCTGATAGTTACAGATGAAGTGGAGGAGGAAGCTCTCACAAGGGCAACTAGTATGCATAAAGTAATCAACCCCTGCCTGAATGAGTAACTTACTTGACATAATGCTGATGTTCTTCACTTAGAAGTGCTTTCCTCCCAAGTATATTAAGCTTGCATGCAAAGCAACAAAGTTGCTCAGAGAAGTTATATCATATGAACCTATGATCGATATAATTACAGCAATTCTTCTAGGCTCCAAATTCACCAACCAATCAAGCATTCTCAGCATTCTAGGTAGGAGTGTTGATGTGATGATGAATACAATCATCCACTTCACATTGTTCAAGGGCCCATTCGCTGGGCCAGAAAAATGAACAGCGCAGCTATATATTCGGTGGCATGAAGATATGAAGAGCAATATTCCAAGGGATATCAGTATAGAGCCTATACAACAATGGTTGCAGGAGTAAGTGCTTTGTTCAAACAGGTTGGTTCTTTACTGACAAAGAGAGCTTGGCCAAAATTACTATGGTTTGTAGTACATTGGCCTAGTGGGCAAAACAGTGTACTCAGTCTCTATATAAGCCAAATAATTAATCAGAGACAGAGAGGTCAAGGAAAGTGGGCAGGCTTTTATAGAAGGCAAGGTTCAGCTGTCCCCAGGCAAATTGTGATGCATGTTGCCTTTGATTTGATGTACAATTTACTCTACTGATGACTGATATTCCATCAAGACTTTTCTTTCTGATTTGCTGCGCCTGAAATAACAGAGCTTATCCACAGCATCTACTTTTGTGGGGCTGGATTACTTGGATATACCAATAGGCAGATGATCAGAATGAACCCAAGCTTTGTTATCCTCACTGCAACCGTGCTCTGGCATGCTCTATCAGCCTATAAGACTGGATCCTGCATACCTCCTGGAAACATCACACCTACTTCCCTGGATGCTTGAATGTATCATTTCAATTGTACTAGTGAGTCTAATACATGTTTGGCAGTGGCTTTCAAATGTCTGGAAGATGACTTCCTATCATCATTGCCAGAGGTGCAAGCGAAACTGATCTTCAACATACAAGTGGCAATTGAGGTGAAGTGGAAAAAGTGCTGGAGTGGAGATAATATTCCGATTAGCAGCTGGAACAACCAGGCTGGTCACTATGAGGATTTGGTCACATTGATCGACAAGCACATTGCTGCGACTGACAAGCGATTCACCTGCATACATAAGTACATCTTGCTGGCTGACCATTTATTCTTTCTGCATTGAGAGTCTACTCTGACTACAAGTTTTGCTGATGTCAATGCAAGTGACACTGATACTGTGGTGAACCATCAGAATTCCCGTCTGGACAATCAGACTATACTTCCAGAGAACAACATTGATTCTTCACTTATCAATATCCTAGTTTGATAGCAGCTGCTGGTGCTGATTCTGCTGTTGCTGTTGCTGTTGCTATTGCTGTTGCTGTTGCTGTTGCTGTTGCTGTTGCTGTTGCTGTTGCTGTTGCTGTTGCTGTTGCTGTTGCTGTTGCTGTTGCTGTTGCTGTTGCTGTTGCTGTTGCTGTTGCTGTTGCTGTTGCTGTTGCTGTTGCTGTGCTGTTGCTGTTGCTGTTGCTGTTGCTGTTGCTGTTGCTGTTGCTGTTGCTGTTGCTGTTGCTGTTGCTGTTGCTGTTGCTGTTGCTGGTACTGGTGCTGTATTGCTCATGTTATTGTCATTCCTGCTCATACCGGCAGGTGATCAGCTTGATATTTGCTGTCGCTGCTGCTGTTGTGGTGTTGTTGCTGGTGGTGCTGTTGCTAGTGTTGAATTTCTCTTATTGTCATTCCTGCTCATGTTGATATATAATCTGCTGGTTTTTATTGTGGGTACTGAATTTGTCCTGTTATTGCACATGTTGACATGTAATCAGCTTGTCATTTGCTGTTGCTGCCACTTGCTGTTTCTGTTGTTATTGCTGTTCCTGGTTATACCGACATGGAATCTGCTTGCCATTGTGGCTACTGTTCCCAGAGGATTTTAATGAGGTGAAATTGAATTGAAGCATTTGGATTTTGGCAATCTTGAGAACTATCATATCATGGGAAACTAAGACTTCAATTGAGCAGAAGCTATGGATTACATCATAAAGCACAAGCATTTCAACAAATATCAACGTGGTATTTACATGTATATCACTGAGTTTGTCATGAGTGATATAATGATCATTGTGATTGGGACTGGCAAGAATGGAGACATGGAGCATTGAATGTGAAGTTCAGAATTACAACCGCAATTTCAAGAGGTAAACCACATTGGTGATGGTTGATAAATACTTCATAATCAAGATTGATGCCACACTCTCTAAGAATGGAGACAGCCTCAATGGGGTCATAAGTACATTGCATTATTATAAGTCAATATTGACCATTACTGAAATGTAATGCCACTTATAGTGATCTTATCATGTCTGGAAATAGCGCCAGGCTCCAAAGTTCATTCCAACAATTGTTTCTCCATCTGTCTTTTGTTTCCAACAGCAGTCTAGCCAAGATTCCAAATATAATGGATAATGATATTGGTCTCTGTTTTAGTAATAGTGGAGGTCCTGCCCCTGTACATCTACAAGTAGAATCTGCACTTCGCTTGCTCCTGATCGATTTCAGTACCATCGTTTGCAGTGGTAGTCAGAATATCAACTCGGATTTGCTTCCTCCACAGCTGAATAATCGATGGTTTTGTATCAGCCAAATGTATGATGACAAATAGACAAGGATGATTGTGTTATTTCAGATATTTGACATTGATAATGAGTTGTTAAATGCTTGATCAAGAGTTGGCAAAAACTGCAACAGTTGAACCAGTATCATGAAAACATGTGAAACTCGATATGAATGATTGACAACCTGTGCCTTCGAACATATTGCCTACCCTAAGTTTTGGAAACTCAAATGCAAACATGTTGTTGCCAATCACGAAAATGTCAGAGAGCTCGGCAATTCTCTCTTCATGTTTCCTGATGAATGCCAACCGATCCAGAGGAGTTAATAGAGGAACTGGAAGTATTCCAAGAGAGACTGAATATCGTGTGAGAAGAAATGACTAGGTACCTAATACAGGTTCATAAAGTATTAGTATTGACAGAAATATCAGGTGGTGGTGATAGGGAAGGTAAAACCCACAAAGACTGGAAGATTCTTGAATTGTCCGAAATATACTGAAAATCACTCCGAGATTGCATGGTACAAATAGCGATGGAAATTGCAGAAGAACTATCATGATTCTTTGATGAGCAGCCAAATATATCATATGCAGCCAACCAACTTGAAGGTGTAGTGTTCAACCAGATCCAACCATACATTGAAAGAAACAGTGGAATGCTTAAGCTAGAATCACTGGAGGTACTTTTGGACTTGCTTGAGCTAGTGTTTGAAAATCAGGACATTAGAACTACATCAAACGATGAATTCTTCAAACTGCAACAAAAGATCCAAGAATTTGTACAGTATGATATGAAATTCAGCCAGTGAGTTCCTGATGTTGATTGGAATGAGGCAGCCAAGTTGGAATTGATATAACAGGGCCTGTTTGAAAAATTGAAGGATTTGCTATGACACTATAAATTCCATCAGACCTCACAGAATGTCTTAAGCAGAGCTTCAAGGGAGACTTCCAAATCCATGTTCAAGCTGTTGAAAAAATGATTGGAAAATAGTCAGTAGAACAAAAGAAACATGAAAATGTGTGCAACACCATATCTCCCTCAGGGATGGCTTCAACACAGATGATTGCAGGTTAATCGGATGCTGCCCTGATTAACCTTTCAGTTGTCAAAGAAAGAATGATTGTATTTCAGAAATTCAAGCATTGAAGGGAAGAGGGAAAATACATATACTGTGGAGACACTAGGCATTTTGCAGAATCAGGACAGATGGAAATCAATCCATCCAATCGGAATCCAGATCATGTAAAAAGAACAGAAATAGTTGAATAATTAGGAAAAGTCTAGGTTAGTGAAATATTAATGGCCATTGCACTGGGCACAAATCAACTTTGTCAAC
>WHVE01000300.1:0-144464 GCA_015178995.1 Trichophaea hybrida | reverse complement strand
TTGTAATCCACTTACAGATTGCTCTTTATCTGCCTCAGCATCGTTCTCGATATTCTTATCTTCTGCACTGGAATTGTTCTAGTTGAAAATTATTAGCGGCTCTTTGGACTTTGTTGGGATTAACGGGTAATTACCAAACCAATCACATGCTCTGAACCTTCCCCTGCCATGTGCAACTCGATCAGGAAAACCTTCACATCATTTTTGAGCTGAAAGGCATTTGAAAGTGATGCATTATACGAAATTTGATTAAACAGCGCGGCCCCGGATAACCTGTCCATTCTTGTACTTTCCCATATATTCATCATCCAAAACGTCATCACTCAACGTGCACTTGAACTGTGCTGTCAAAGTGAAAGGTTGTTCAGACACTTTCGGACCGCCGCTGTTCGATATAAATGTCAGGAGCTCCTCCCAAAGCTTGACATCGGTATATGACGCTGAGAATTCCCTCTGGACGGTTGTGCTGTCATCCGGAGATATGCAACTAACCATTACCGTAAAGCTTGAGTTCTCCAGTATAGGGAGATTCACCTTGGCCTTTTTCACTGGGCGCTCCGTTCTATCATTCGTCGCCGATCTCTTTTTGTTTTTATTCCTGACCCTTTTTTCCCTGATCTCATTTGTGACCTTTTTCAAAAACATATCGACCCACTGATGTCTTGTCCACTCAGAATTATCGAAATGGGCCAATGGCATCCATTGATCATAAATCTCAATAGAGTCGGCCACAGCTGCCTCCCAGTGCAGTATTCCATGGCGTTGAAGTTTTAGTCTGTTCGAGCCGGGAATAATATCTTTGTGCTTTATTTCGACAAAACCGGCGACGAATGATTTTTTCCATTTGTTGAATGCGGTGCATGTCTGACCCATTCGAGTGGCAAGGTTTTTGTCCGTGAAATCTGCGGTTCTAAAACTGGGTGGCCTGGTGCCATCATGGACGGGAAATTCCTCAGTCGTCCCAAAAACATCCCCAGTATTTTCAAACTCATCGAACGAAATTTCGGGAAGGGGTGGCAGCACAGCAAGCTTTTCCATATCAGTTTTCTGAACCGGAGGAGGCGTTAGAAACCGCTTCGGTGGTAGGGGAATCGGCTTTCTAGGGGTGTTCCGTGGAGGTTGTGGTTCAGGTGAAAGCCTTTCCAATGGCGGCGGAGTGCGATTTGGGCATGGTTGAGGAGGAGTAGGCGTGCCGGAGTTTCGCTGACGATCCCATCATGGCGGAGAAGTTATTGGCTGATTGATGAGTTGCGGCCCAAGAGTCTTCTCTGGTTGAGGATAAGTTGAGCTTGTATAAGGGTCCTTGGTGTGATGCTTGTATCCAGGCTGCCGATGAGGAGGATTTGGCGAGCCTTGAGGTTGCTGGGAGTTCAGCTGGGGATGAGGATACTGCTCAGTGCCCCGGGTTTGCTGGGAGTTAGGCTGGGGATGAACGTACTGCGGCGCGCCTTCGGTGTTTGGCTGGGGATGAATGAAAAGCGGGCCTTGGGAGTTCTGCTGTTGAGGGTAAGGCGGCGTGCCTTGTGTGTTGGCTGGGGAGGTTGGAAGGGCGGCGCGCCTTGGGCGTTCTGCTGTTGGGAATACTGAGGCGCGCCTTGAAATTGCTGTTGGTGCTCTTGAGGATGATATTGCGGGTTAGGCCATGAGTTCGATGAGTTGTTACTGCCGTCCGGAGCCTGACCCATGGTCGGATTGATGCTGTAATTGGGGGTGATCGCATACTGCGATCCTTGATTCTGGTCCGTAGGGTAACTGTACGTTTGCTGTAGTTGCGGATAATTGTTGAATTTTTGAACATCCTGCTGTCGATCTCCGGATCCTCCTCTATGTTGTGGTGGTGATCCTGAAGATGACATTGTACAAAAAGATTTCGGAACACAGATATAAAAATTGGAATGATATTCTCAAGGCTCTCTGAATACTTTATGCAATTAGCAAATGACAGGAAGCAGCGGAAAGAAGGCTTATTATATCTCTCACATCTTCGAGTCTCATGCCATTCCTTGTTCCATAGGGTTCTGAAAAAAACAAAGGTACACACTTCTTTGTTTCATTGACACACACCAAGGGGTATCCTTCGCATTGTTGGTATAAGAGAACAAGCAGAAAGTGGAAAAGCCAGCGACAGCATGGCGACAGTGGTGGTGATGAGATCTCACTCATATTTTGTATGAGTATGACCACTCGGCTTCCTGTTGGAGGTCCGTGTATGCAATAATTACCATGATTTCTACCATGGCATACCTTATACAAACATTACACACAAGAATAGTATCACCGGTACACCACGAATGGGCGAAAATACGGGATCAGGTGAAAGGTAGACATCCTAAGAACCAATCAACTTGATGATGGTGAGCAGCAAGGTATGATTCTTACCTCCATATTGTATGATATTCGAGGCCCAAGCGTTATTCGGGTGGTTGTTGGAGGTGCTCCGGTGACGTAGCATACATAGTTTATACGATAAGTTTGTTATATATGGGCCAGAACGAGAGATATGCATATGTACAAAAGCCTAGTAAGGTGGAGGGCATAATTATACAGCATGCTTGGTGGGAAAGCAGCTCGGTTGTAGTGATTCTAGAAAGAAAAACAGTGATGAGAAAAATGAAAAGAAGTTGAGGTTGATACCCCGCACTCAAGGTGGTGCACTTCTAGCCGGTGCACTTCCGTGGTGGTGGTGCGGCTGAAATTTAATGCGCTAACGCAAATTGGACCAGTCTTACAAAGAAATTCTGGGAGAGAAACTCTTGTGCCCATCGTGTGAACCCCCTGAAAAATCACCACCACCATCTATTCTACTAGCATGGCTCGATCGAGGCGAAATCGCATTACTTGTTTTATCTGCAACAAGAAATTACCCCACCAGAACAGATTAGAAGCTCACTACAAGCAGTTTCACCCCATTACCCTGGCTGAAGGCCTTTTGCCGGACAGAACTATACCTCCAGTTGGCTGGAACCGTCCAGCACCAGCTAGGTTCAATGTCAGTAGGTGCACCTGAATCATCCCAGGATATATGATCTTATACTAAGGTGAGCCGGTAGATTCTATACCAGGAGTGCCACCACCCGAAGATTCCTCCGACAGTGAATCTATAGACCCTCAGAAGCCAGATCTAACTTGTACGCCTGACCCAATGAAAACTAAATATCACAGCGATGTCGTGGGAGCGGAGGCGGCTGGTGGTCAGGCGTACGGTGTTGCTACTGGGATATACAACAAACATCGTATATACCTGGATCAATGGAACCCATGGCATCCATTCGATTGTGCATATGACTTTCAGCAAGCTCAATCCTTGTGTCAGAACTCCAAAACGTGGATCGACCAGCACCTGAAACATGGACTTGACGACTTCCGTATCGAGTCTTTTCAATCAGCTGCTGAGTTGTGGGCACTCTTGGAATCCATAG
Source organism: Trichophaea hybrida (assembly GCA_015178995.1). Taxonomy (NCBI): domain Eukaryota; kingdom Fungi; phylum Ascomycota; class Pezizomycetes; order Pezizales; family Pyronemataceae; genus Trichophaea; species Trichophaea hybrida. The sequence continues at coordinate 141,045 of WHVE01000300.1, read as the reverse complement.
ACTTCGGTTTAGGTGCAGAGAGTTGGCTAGAAGACTGTTCACAAACATTCGGCACATTGTATTATCGAGATATATTCACGTGCATCAAATTTCTTTTGGCTCATATCCCATTCGCCACGCACTTGGATTTGAACCGGTGCGACTAGCAGATTCTGAGGGGCGTCGCATTTACAGTGAGATGAACACTGGCGATTGGTGGTGGGATACTCAGGAGCACCTACCTCAGGGCGCCACGATTGTACCAGTTATTTTTGCGTCTGATAAAACGCATCTGACAAATTTTTCTGGTGATAAACAGGCCTGGCCCTTATACATGACTATCGGTAATATACGAAAAGATGTCCGCCGGAGCCCCAAGAAGCGTGCCTGGATCCTCGTCGGACTCATACCATGTCCTCCAAAAGGTTCCAAAAACACCGATGATGCCTGGCACAACGCAATCCACACGATTCTGTCGGCGCTCCGAGAACTCGATATCAGTGGACCGGGCTTGGAATGGGATTGTGCCGACGGTTTTCGAAGAAGGTGCTTTCCATTGCTGGCTGCATGGGTTGGTGACTATCCAGAACATGTGATGATTGCTCGAGTTTCATACGGTTCGTGTCCTATTTGTGAAATACCTAAAGGTGCGCCGATGGGTCATTCAGGTCAACAAACAATCTTTAATCCGAGGGATCAAGAAACCTACAGTGAACTTCTCGATCATGAACAGATCGATGAACTAATAGCATCTGGAGTACGATCATTCCCTAACAAGTTCTGGCAATACCCTCTCTGCAATGTGTACCGTCTATGGCAACCTGATGAATTACATCAATTGCTCCTGGGATTAGTAAAGGATCTATTTGACTGGCTTCTCAAATACCTTAAAGCACGAAATCTCAAAAACCGATTCGATAAGCGTTTCACATCGGTACCACGGTATCCGGGACTCCAACTATTTCAAAGGACCTTTGATTCATTAAAGAGTGGGACATGGCAGGGGAAAGAGATCAGGGGAATGGTTAGAACATTGGCAGTTAACTGCGCGCCAATATTAGCTGGTACCATGGATGACGAAACGAATGCTGACGAGATTTCATCCGATGAAGAAGTAATGGGAACCGTGCGGGCATTATGCGAATTCTGCCTACTCGTAAGCCAACGAAGCCACTCTGATCTATCCCTCACTGCACTTGATGATGCGCTCAAACGATTCTACAGGTTGAAAAGTGTTTTCCGAAAACAGAAAATGTCGAAGACTGCAGAAGCCAAAGTCATGAATGAGCTGAAACGAGAATCTGTGAGAATACGTGAGCAAAAGATTGTGAAGATCCGAGTTGCAGTAGAGGCAGAAGTGTATGGGGCCCACAAAATTAATGCTGCCAAACGCAAACAATTTCAAGCGCGTCTGGATCACACTGAGATTGATGACAGAGATTCGATTACCACCGACAATCTGGAAAGAGAGATATACGGAATCACTGCGGCACAACAGCATCTTTTCAAGAGGACATTTTCTAAGCGAATGGCTGAATTTGAAACTTCGTGGGAGCAACACGGCATTCATGAGCTCCGAAAAGCCCTTGAACATCAGATAGTGCACTTTGGTTACCCCAAGATGCATCTGGTCAGCCATATATCAGAGTCAATTGGCGAATGGGTTCGGGAGACAATTTCACAACCGATATCTCAGAATTGTTACATATTTCCAATGTGAAACATGGCTACCGCTCCAGCAATAAAGTGAATTATACTCGACAAATTCTCAAATACAATGACCGCCGCAGTGGCCTAGACTATATGGAGGAAACTCTGCGTTACCTTGCACTTCAAGGCTGGTATGATGTTGATTCGGCTAAGGTGAGAAATTATTTGAGAGTAGCTTTGTATTAATATACTTATTGGCCAGTCCAGCTTACTTAAAACTAGGCTTTCAATCTCTTATCAGCGGTAGACAAACGACGAAATACAAGGCGAGCCCACCGACTACGCCTCGAAAAAGGACAGCCTGAGCCAATATTCCGCCAGTACCGCCAAATATGTATAACTTGAGAGAAACACACGTCCGTGGGGAGTGTAGGAGTGTCAAACTAAAATCTCTAACAGATGTAGCTGGCGATTTCGAAATTCCCAATCTTGGAAAGCTATTTCGGGCTCAAATTGAAGAAGATTGGGGAACAGAAATTACGGGTCTTGTGTTGCGGTTACAATCTTAAGACACTAATGGATGAAGTTCGAATCAAACTACACATGGTCTATCCTATTATCGCCAACTGTTCTACTCTCCTGCAACCATCGAGCGAATAGGGCTTGACTGTAAGGTGGAATATACTAATGCTAATAAGGGAATGATGCCTAAAGCACATACTGTGTGGGTTCAACATGCAGAGAGTGAGCATAATCACCTTGGCAATAATTTTCAAGGCCGAGTTCCATCGTTTCCGATCTTATATTTTACCTGGACGCCACCAAACAAGATTCTACAGTTTCGAGAACACCTACCTGAAGAAAAATACTACCAACATTCTCCAAACGATGTAAAAGGAGACGAGAATGGGTATTACGTCCTCGACCCCAAGCGTATGCGGTGGTGATTCCAACAAAATTTCAAGACCGAAGGGGCTGGGCTGACAAGATTGATGGCTTCATTCGAGTGGTAAAATTGACTAATAAAATGCACATCGTTCCAGTTGGAGCAATTGTTGGGCCTGCACATTTGGTCAGAGCGGATGAAGAAGTACTAGGCAGTGGTAGTACCGCGGAGATGATACAAGCGTATGGTTATTGAACAACCAGGTGGACCTGGATTCGTACTGGACTGTATATTAAGAGATACGAGGTTGCTTTCGGCGCACCTATAATCAGAGTTTAGGCTGGTTGGGTGTTTCGTGAGGTGGGACATGAGTTGCAATGACAATTTGTAGAGCGATATGGCATTTATATAGTTTACCAATCTGAATGCTGGTTGGACAGTGCAAAAGCCCATTGTTCCAAAAAAAAATAAGGTGCACCGCAATCTAAGGGAGTTAAACGACTTTTCAGGCGCGCCGGGAGGTTTGATGAGCGCTAATGAGGTAGGGATCGGCATAGGTTTCTGGCGCGCCGGGAGGTTTTGTGAGTAGCTCAAAAAGGGTTTGAATTTTGGCCCTTTGGCCCGTTTCTCCTGGAAGCTCCCAGAGTAACTTGCCCATGCTCAGGGTGTCTCCGGGAGGGTTGGTGAGAGCTCCGGGAGGGTGCGAAACGATGTCCATTTCTCCTGGAGGCTCCCGGAGTACCTTCCCATGCTCCGGGAGTCGCCCGGAGGGTCGGTGAGAGCTCCAGGAGGGTCTGAAACTACGTCAATTTCTCCCGGATGCTCCCGGAGTACCTTCCCATACTCCGGGAGTCTCCGGGAGGTTTGGTCAGAGCTCCAGGAGGGTCTGAAACTATGCCATTTCTCCCGGAGGCTCCCGGAGTACCTTCCTATGCTCTGGGAGCCTCCGGGAGCCTCCGGGAGCCACCCGGAGATTACACCAATGCTCCGGGAGCATTTTACATTTTGCTGATGAAATACTTCTGGCCCTTCCGGCACTACGTTTTGGATAGGCCTTCATTTGGAGATGTTGGTGAAGATTGACCGCGGAATGAACTGCTTCTCTCCAGAACTGAATGGGGGCCTGGGAATCGATCATGATCGGTCGGGCATTCTCAGTGATTGTCCGGATCATTCGTTCGGCAACACCATTCTTATGGTGAGCATATGGAGGATATGGCTCATATGCAGTACCGTGGGCTGCGAGGACAAATCTGAAGGTCTTATTCTCATACTCTGCGCGTCCATTATCCCACCGGAATCGTTTGATTTGATAGCCCTGGCCCATAGCATCAATTTGGGCCTGGAATGACTCGTAGGCGGAGGTGCAGGTCTCGGCTTTCTTAAGTGAGAGCAGCCATACAGATGTGTACCGTGTGTAGTCATCGATGAAAAGAATGTAGTACTGATTGTCACCAAAGGTCGGTGTGAAAAAGGGACCACATACATTTGAGTGTAAGAGTTCAAAAGGCTGCGTAGTGCGTTTGACTGGCACTCTGATGAACCTTGGTCTGTGCTTTGCTTGGATGCCGACTGTGCACATAGAATCATCGTGTCTATATCCGCCAATCAAAGACTTCATGGCGGTAGGATTCATATGGGCTAGTCGTCTGTGCCGTAACCTTGACTCTGAGATTGTGAGAGACTTTCGAGTGGACTCAGTTATGGCTGCTGTAGGTATATTTGAAGACTGATCGTTCGCTCGATTGTATGTTCTGCAATTAATACTCTTGGGTGTGAGGTTTTTCTTTGCCTCTTTGTTCCTTTCTCAGTAGTCATCGATGGGAGTGCGGTCGCGGGGGCTATGATATATATGCCAATGATTAGATTTCCGGCGAGGGTTCAGGAAGATGGCGAAGTTATGCAGCATTTTCTGTTCTGAAATATGGTCGTATGCACACCCAAATCCAATTCGTTGATCGATAAGAGGGAAAGTCAAAAAGTAGGAGTATGGAGGGCTTCGACTTGGTAGCCCTATATGTCAACGAAGCCGTAATTGGTGGCTATGACTGAGTTATTGTCTCCGAGTTCGATTACTATAGGAAGTGAGAGCTTTTTGAACATTGTGAAGCTGCTGCGGTCATTGCACATGTGGTGAGACGCTCCGAAGTCAATGACCACTTCGGAGCGGCCGCGGCGGCAGTGAGAGCATGAGCAGTCAGTCAGAGGAGGCCGTAGTCTGGAATTGAAGTGAGAGCTTCTGTACCGGTAGCTTTTTTGGCTCTCCACCAATCTTTAACACGTTTGTAGGCGACACAATCAACATTAACGTGGGCTGGAAGCCCTCACTGGTAGCAAATGCGCTGGTCCTTTCGTCCCCTGTTATCTCCCTCCTGAGTGCGTTTCCGTTTTCTGCATGCATCTGTGGTATGAATGTCAATTTGCAATAGGTACACTTACTGTCGTGGTTGTTTCCGCTTCCACTGCTTCCACCACATCCACTGTGTCCACCACGTCAACGGACTCGGCCTCGGCCACGGTAACCGCCACGTTTGGTGAGAAACCTTCTTTGGACCCAAAAGTCTTGGCGAAATCGGAAACCGCGAAATAAGTCGCCAACCACTGCAGTAATCGACAATCGGACACCGGAAATCAGTTTCTAGAATCGAATTGACCCTGGTACGACATTCCTGGCGCATCCAGACCATCGGAAGAGGTTGGGTACTTCACCAACGACGCAAGCACGCGCCCACAACGCGATGACCAAGCCAGGAACGATGGCGACCACGGGAAGAGAGAGCCCCACCGGGGTAGCAGATGAGGGGATCAGAACACCAGCTCAGAGAGGAGACACGAATTTGGAGGGATTTGCAGGAACAGAAACGGCGAATGGCACTTCCGGCGACGCGTCGACGACACGCGTCGCCCCTACGATTACGATCGCGACCGCAGCTGAACCGCTGGAGCGCAACCACAATGGGAAGAGACTGAGGAACGAGATCCCAGAGCTTTCGAAGCCCCCGGGGGACTGGAGGAGCCGCATGGAAAGGACGATTCGACAGCAGGCACAGGAGCTGGCGCAGCTGCACCGAACCGCCAGACAAATAACAAACTTGTTGGAAGCCCACGCAGCACGTGAAGAGGAACAATGGTCAGGAGTGAAGGCGTGGATGGACGAGAGAGAGGGGAAGTGGGAATTCCGCCACGAGGAGCACGTACTGTGGACAGCAAGCATCACAAACATGGTTGCGGAGATCAACAACGAAAAAAGGAGGGAAGACCAGAGGGAGATTCAGGAAGCGAAGGGAATCACGGATATGGACATGGAAATAAACCCGGATGCATTGGAAGAAGTCCAGGTACTGACGGAGAGAGTCATGAGTGAGGAGATAAACGCACAGAGACCGCAGATGGAGGCCTCAAAACATGCACCAACGATCCCCCCAGCCCCGGCGGTCCCGATCGTTAGAGCCACCCCAAAGGCGATCCCAATTAGAGGCAGAGAAAAGCCAACGTTGATGGCCCCCCCAAGAACGAAGCGCCGGCGAACGCGCCCAAGGGTCCGAAGGCAGAGGCCAAGGAAACCAAGGCGGCGAAGAAACCGGAGGGACGGCAACAGCAACAAAAACAACAACAGCAAAGAAAGCCAATGTATGCAGAGAAGGCAGCAGCGTCGGCAAAAGGGCAGAACAAAGAGGGCGGGTTCCAGGTCGTCGAGAGAAAAAAGAAGGTGGAGAAGAAGGAGCTAGACGGCATGGAGGCAATCCCCACAAACAAGAACACGGTGGAGAATAGGAGAGTTACCTGCAAAACAAACAACGCACTCCCGACTTCTCAGAAGAAGGACGTGGAAATTGTGTCGGCGGTTAACAGAGCGTTGCACGTGGCCGGAGCCCCCCACCATATCAGAATAGGGACAATCACCACTAACGTCAGAGAACGATCACGGCCTTGGCCACTCCAGAAGCGTCGGCGGACATGCTAGTGGCTTGGAGAGAAGTCGTGGTAAAAGCTGCAAGGCGTATCAACCAAGGGATCATCGACTTGGAAAAGAACGAGACCTGGGAGAAGGTGAAGATGCATGGGATCAGCTTTGACCAGTATGCAGTTAAGAAGTCGGGAGGCCTGGAGAAACTCAGGCAAGAAATACAGGCAGAAAATGAGGGAGTAGTCGTTCCGATGGCTATCAATTGGCGGGGAAGGACCGCAGATATTAAGGAGAAAAGGAGGAGCGGGGAGAAACAGGCGACGTCAGTGGTCTTTTCGATCAAAGGAAAGAGGATAGCACAGAGGTGCTTAGAGAAAGGATTGAGAGCGGCAGGAGTGTGGCATGAGGTGGAAAGATACATTCACGCCGGACCAGACACTGTCTGTGAAAGCTGCTGTGGGTGGGGACATCATGTCTCGAAGTGCGGCAGGCTGGGGCTGGGGGTGGTGAAGTGCATGCTGTGCGCCGGGAACCACAAAACGGAAGACCATCAATGCGACGTCGTGGGGTGCAAGGCTAAGAAGAGCCAGAATTGCACACACAACAACGACAAGTGTGCCAACTGCAAGGGGAACCATATCGCAAAAAGTAACGTGTGCCCTAAGAAACAGGAGGCAATTCAGAAGGCCAAGGAGGAGAGGACAAGCTGGAGGGAGAGAGTCAGAGGGAGAAACATTGCCCGCAGCCAAGAGAAGCCGGAGAACGAGACCGGGGCCCCGGCCACGGGAGAAGCAGAGAGTGTCAAAGAAGAGATCCAAGTTCCGGCAACGCAACAAGGGTCAGATGAATCCATCCCAGAAACGCAATGGTGAAAGTCCTACAAGCAAATTGTGGGAAGGCGAAGGATAGTACGTTCCTGGCGCTAGAAAGGGTGTGGAAAAAGGGGCAGATTTGGTGGTAATGCAAGAGCCGTATCAGGGAAAAGGAAAAGAGGAGGAGTACCAAATTAGCCATCCGGCTTTCAGACTGAGAAGAGGGAAGAGAACCATGACCGCAGTAAGAATAGACACGACAGTTGTGGTCGACGAATTAGGGGACTTTGGAGGCTGAGGGGACATACAGGCTTTTGACATCACCAACATGAGAGGAGTCAAGGTCAGAACCGTCAATGTCTATGACCAAACACTCCAAGAAGATAACGACAGACCATCAGCCCGACCAGCGAGGGAGGCGAGATGGGATGAAATGATCGCCAAGGGCAACGTGGTAGTCTGTGGGGATTTCAACGCTCACAGCCCATGGTGGAACAGCGGGTGTAGCCAAAGAAGGAGCGCTAGTTTCTTAGAATACCTCATTTTAAAACACGACCTAGAGGTAATCAACGATGGTCAGCCGACCAGAGTTGCATGGAAAAACAACGATCTGATCGAGTCGATAATTGATGTCACGCTAGTAAGAGGGGGGGAGGTGACGAATGCATCGGCGAGAACAATGTCAGAGGACGAAGAAGATATAGGTTCGGACCATAAGATGATCGAAATAGCGTGGGGGAGAAAATGGGAAAATGGCACGAACCACGAAGTGATTGCGTGGAACATCGACGAAATTGAAGAGGAGGATTTAAAGGAGATGAAGAACAGCTGGGGCGAATGGAGCAGAAGCAGAAAGACTTTGTCGGAAGAAAGCACGATCCAAGAGCTGGAAGACGAAACGAAGGTGATAAAAAACGAAGTCACCAGGGTACTGAGTCAGAAGGCAAAGCAAGTCAGAATATGCGCGAGATCCAAGAAGTGGTGGAATGCCAGGATAGCGGAGAACAGGAAAATCTTGGGGTCCATGAAGAGAGAGAGAAGAGGAGGCAGAACCAACCACGCATCCGTCAAGGCAGCAAGGAAGGAACTGCGAAAAGCAATCAGGGAGAGCAAGCGAGAGTGCTGGAACACCTTTGTGCAAGAGGCAAAAGGAGACAAGGTGTGGAGGGCGCTAAAGTATACTGGAAAGCAGGGAGAACTTACGGTTAAGGCTCTGCAGAAACGAGAAGGGGGGTTGGCGACATCATGGAGCGAAAATGCGGAGCTCATGAAAGAAGTCGGGTTCCCAAAACCATTGCCAGGAATGAAGAAGCAGGCAAAGGAGGAGGGGGGAGAGACCTACCTGGAGATCACCGAAGAAGAGGTCAAGGAAGCTATCTATACACAGAGCGTTAAGAAGGCACCAGGACCAGACAAAATTAACTTCAAGATAATAAGACTGCTGTGGGAGTGGGATGTTAGCAGAATAGTAGCCTTAGTGAAAACGACAATACGATTGGGACATCATGCGAAGGATCGGAAGACGGTCACAGGAGTAGTGATACCCAAGCCAAGAAGCCAGATTACCATCAAGCGAAGGCATACAGGGTTATCGCACTCGAGAATTGTTTAGGAAAAGTGGTCGAAAAGTGGTGGCAACGAGAATCTCAGAAGAGTGCGGGAGAAGAGGACTGCTACACGACGGCCAGTTTGGATGCAGAAAAAGAAGATCAGCGGTCGACGCGGTGGGGATGATGGTGAAAAGAGTGCAAGAAGCGTGGAGGAAGGGGAACATCGCGTCGGCCATACTGATGGACGTCAAGAGAGCCTTCCCGAGCGTCGCGAAAGGGAACTTGATCCAGATAATGGAAGACATGAAATTCGAAGCAGACCTGTGCAGGTGGGTGGAGAGCTTCATGTCTGTCAGAAAAGTAAAAATGAAGATGGACGGAAGGACGGGCGAAGTGATGGATGTCGAGATAGGAGTACCACAGGGATCCCCGACTTCACCGATTCTGTTCGCAATATATATCGCCGGCCTCTTCAGGAAAGCAGAAAAAGAAGCGCAGAAGTCACAACGTTATCCTTCGTGGACGATGTCGCCTGGGTGGTGGAAGGGAAGGACGTCAACCAGTGCACAAGTCACATGCGATGATGTGCAAGGAGAGCTACGCAGTGGGCGGAGATGAACGCCGTCCAGTTCGACATAGCGAAAACAGAAGCAGTCTTGTTCTCGAAGAAAAGAAACCACCAAGGAAATAAGGTCAAGTGGAGGATCCAGGTGGACGAGAACAACTCGATATCGTTCAATTCGAAACCGACGAGATGGCTAGGGGTGTGGATGGACAGGAAATTGAACTTCCAACACCACCACGAAGTCGTCATGACCAAAGCAAAGAAGGCGCAGGGGCGAATCAAAGGAATAACCGGAAGACTCGGACTCAGACCAGAAAATGCAAAGCAGGTCCAGATAGCGGGAGTCCAGTCAGTGGCATTGTATAGGTCAGAACTGTGGTGGAATGGACAGATAGGACGCGAACACGAACTCCAAAAACTGGTGAACGAATCGGCAAGAAGAGTTACTGGAATGTTCAAGTCAACACCGACGGTTCCGCTTCTTAAGGAAGCAGGACTGAGACCGGCGATATCACTACTCAATAATCAGAGGAGACGATTCGCCAAAAGACTAGCCGAAATGCCAGACCAGGCAGGAGGAGGGGCGTTGGTGGAGGGAGAGTCAACGGTCGCAGTAAGGCTGAGGAAGGACTTAGGGGTAGAAGGGAAGAGAGAAACGAACTTTCTACCCATCAACCCCCAGAGGGCGGAAGCGACAGTGTAGGTCCTGGAAACAAAGGAAGCGCTGAAGGTCGCTCAAATAACAGACGAAGGCCTAATTCTTTGGACGGACGGATCTAGGCTGGAAGACGGAAGAGTCGGGTGTGCCGTGGTATGGAAGGAGGGAGAAATGAATTGGGAAGCGGAGCGACACTACCTGGGAAAGAAGAAAGATGTTTTCGACGCTGAAGTATACGCCATCGAGAGGGGCCTATGGAAAGCAGCCGAAATGTTACCCACGACAGGTGACTCAAAGGTGGTTATCTTTTCGGACTCAGTCACTGCAATACAACGGGTACAAGACGATAAACTAGGCCCTGGACAGAGGATGGCTAAAAACGCAGTGGAGTGGAACAACAAAATCGTGGGAATGGGAGTAGAAATAGAGTACCGGTGGGTACCATCTCACGAAGGAGTTGAAGGAAACGAAAAAGCCGACGAACAAGCTAATGCAGCCGCGGAAATAGTGGAGGGCACTCTGGAGCTTGTGAAAGGATACAAAGGATGGTCGATGGCAAAGGTGCAGAGGAGGGTCACGGAAGCCAAGTGGATCGAAACTGAAAAGTGGTGGAAGGCGAAGTTCAACGGCAAAAATGGGGGGTACAGAATGAATAAGAATAGGAGGATGAGCAAGCTGTTGGGCGAGACCAAGAAGAGCGTCGCGGGAAGGTATCTCCAGTTAAAAGTGGGGCATGCCCTAACAGGAGTTTATTTGGAACGCATTAAAAAGAAGGAAAGCAAAGAGTGCTGGTGGTGCGGACACTCGACGCAGACAGTAGTCCACCTGTTCAAGTGGTGCAAGAAATGGAAGCGGCAGCAGGACACACTGTGGGAAAAGCTGAGGAAGAAGTGCAAGATGAAGGAGAGAGGCAGAGTACCGATGGCGCAGGTTTTCGATACGGAAGAAGCTGAGAAGGCAGTGTTGAAGTTTTTGACGGATACTGATGTCGGGAGAGTTACGGAGGCTTAGGGAGGGGACGGGCAGGCAGGGAATGAGGAGGGCGGAAAAGAGCTAGTTAGTTAGTTTCGGAGAAGGGAGAAGGAGAAAGGGATGATACGACTTTGCTCAAAGAGGCAAGAAGGGACACCTGATGGTCACACTGGAGAAGTATCGCGAAAAAGGGTAGATTATGTCATGGGCGCAAGCGGCCGAAAACAGTATGATTCAAACAAAACGTTGGGTGAGAAGGGCGGCCCCCGTGGATGCATCTCCGAGTTCTTTGGTAACCCCAGTTGTAGTTTCTTCTTCTAGGAGATCACGCATGGCTTCTTCGGCTGTAGATAAGGGTCTTCTATGCTTCAGGACCATTAATATCATCGCATACTGTGATGGCAGTGATGTGAATATTTGCGTGCGTATGTAATGGCGGCCGGGTAACCGCCCAGGATATAGTCACTTCGCGGGAGTGCAATTGCACTCCAGCGATAATCTTACATACATACTACTCTATTATATTCATATATCCACGTTTGCAACCGTATCTACTCTTATACTTCTATACAAGGCCGTACACGGCTGTACGCTCTTACACTATTATCGCTCTTTAATAATTTGATACGTTTCGCTCACGGGATTTCACGAATTACCCCTTTTCGACGCGTCGCGACACATCCGAACGAGAAATAATACGGATTTGAGAGCTGCCGATTACACAAGCAAATAGCCTTGTTAAGTATACCTAATCGTGGTTAACGGTAGCAGAGATGATTTCCAGTTGATTCCGGAGGCCAATTGCCCAGGAGACGCGTCAGCAACCAAGTCGATCACGACGATTTCATAATACGAGAATTTAAAGGCTACCACTCGCGAGAGCGATGAGATCGGATAAGTTTACCATCATCCATTTGAGTCAATTGACGGTTACAGGAATGATTCCGGATCCTAAGTGACCCCCTAAGACGCGTCGCCGGCAATGCCGAAACCGGCCGTACTCCAGACATTCCCTACAATTTCGTCCGACGAACGCAATCGTATGCGAACTATCGAGACGAGTCAGATACTATTGACGGAAGTCAATCCAGCATGAAGTGCTGGCAAAACTATAATTGACGACACCCCTGAACGCGTCAATCTTCGAAAATTAAACAGAACGCGAAGTCGATAAGGCTATAATTTCACGATGCAGCTACGGAGGATCATCATTTCGCCAGTGGATTTACACACGGTCGAGGCTAACAGAGCCGAGTAGGTCGAAGCTCTTTCAATTTACCGGCAAAGGCAACGATTACGTCGGAAGTACTACGGATGCTGGAAGCAGTTTTCAGCAGCGGCTATGGAAGTCTTACGGGATACTAAACGGCAATACAAAATTACGCGATTACATATGATTGGAAAGAGCCATGGAGACATACAGAAGCTACGGCTCTACGGCTACACCTCCGAAGGAGTCAGCAAGGCAATTATAATTACGGACATTATTCGTCTATCGACGGATACAGTGCAAGATCATGGAGTAGCGATTGCAGATCGTGCTACAACTCCAAATGGGTAGTATAACCCCCGAAGGTTCTAAAGTGGCTAACAGATCGTTGTGGGGAGAGGAAGCCATCAGTGCCAACTCTATTTAATTTCATCGAATAAGTCAACGAAACCGTATCGCCAAACGAGCGAATAAAGATATGTGCCCATACGATGGCATACGAAGCGGGTTACTAGGAATACAATGGAGATGATTTGGTTCATAGTCGGGGATCTGAGGATCCACGGGGCTATCGGTGGAGGGACCGCCTGCGTACTCCCAGGAGACCAGCGGATTCCGCATGTATTTAACGCGCGAGGAGGTTCAATTGATACTTGTCGTATCCCCAAGTGGGAATGGACGTTTGGTTGTCAGACAGTCCCAATCGGGTGAGACAAGTACGTGATTGGCTGAGTGAGCTTATTCGTACAAATGGTGGCAGCCGCGGTGGACGCACTGTGTGAAGCTGGTGTCTGGGTTGCCTTGGAACAAGTCCAGGAATCCTGACGTCGACTTGCAAACGCATTCGACTTTTGGCTCTGCGAACCCCAGGGTGAGCGGAAGAGGTGGCAGTGGACCGGGTAGACCATCAGGAATGCCCCGGGAATGTACCTGGATCACGGCTAGGGAGGAGGCGCGTTCCGAAGGAGGCTGTACTCCATATATAAAATACTTGGTGCTACTGCTTTAGACGATCTATTGGCCAGAGGGAGGTCGTCGATGGACGTTCTTCCTAAGAGTGGGAGTTCGTACAGGGCTGCTGGGAGTGACCGTGGAAGGCATCACTGATGGTCAGTGAGATAGGCCCCAGGCGCTGGATGGGCGAGCAGGGAGCAGCGGCGGTAGTTGCGGCAGAAGGGTTACCAACAATGCGGGGCTTGAATGACTGCTACCGGCTCGCCGAGTCAAGAAAGGAGTATCTGGACGGCGGGGCTTGGCTCTTCCATGGGCGAACCGTTTTAAATCCGGGCTCCTGGATTCCGCAACATCTACCGCTCCATCTTTTGCACATACAATTGGCTAACACACATATGGAGTAGTTACGGAGTTATACGAACCCGTACGGACGTCAGAAACGAGTTTCACATATGATAAGAATCGCCATCGAGCATTCCGATTATCGGCGGGGGTGACGAAAAAGCACTCGAAACGATAGTTCTTCGGAGGTTTACAAACCACATACGACTTACAGAATACTTTACCGCAAGGAATCCCCTCTGAATCGATGAAAAGACAATCGAAATGATGGTCGACGAAACGACGATACCATGTCAAATGACGATTTATCCACAAACAAACGGACTGGAGACTGCAATAGTCATAAAGAGGCATTCTTTTTGATGGCCATGATCGTACGAGCCTATTGCTCTACAATGATCTGGTATGGTGGCGCGGAGTGGTATTCCCGAAATAGCGTGGAATAAGATCGCGTGCTCAAGAGCCGGATCGTGGATTTGGACCTAAAGATCCCATGCAATATGCACGGATCGATGAGTGGATTTTCTTACGATGGACGATATGTCACCGGATGGATTACGGAAGTGCGATATCAAGGACTATCTTCCTTGGGCTGGATGAGAGATGACGGTCGTGCAAAAGCCGACTTTAACTAGATAGAGGTCAGTAAAGAAGGCCTTTAGAGAACTTACAGAGCTACAGGAGAAGCCACGAAAGGTGGCCCATACGAGTGCAAATTTGCACATTCCGGAAACGAATAGTCGGAGACGGAGGGTCATGGACGGATTAACAATTTATTGGAGTTCGAATCGAAGACGCCAAAAAGGCTTACATCGAGGCAAATCTAGCCAATGGGTTTATTCAGCGGTCATCACCGCCGGCGGCGGCGCCGATTCTCTTTGCAAAAAAAGAAGGATGGTGGCCTAAGACTTTGTGTCAATTACCGCACGCTCAACTTAGCGTCGGTTAAGAATCGGTATCCCCTTCCGTTAATCTCAGAGATGCTTGACCGTGTGCGCGAGGCCAGGATATTCACGAAGCTGGACCTCCGCGGTGCTTATAACTTGATAGGAGATGGCTGGAGATGGGTGACGATAAGTCTATTTACTTATATGGCAAGACGAGGTTACGTTTGGAACTCTTCCCTTCTTTAAGAAAACTTTACGTTAGATGACAAGCTACGAGACTAGCAATTGAGTGCAGATACGCACATAGGCAAATTTAGGACATACCGACGAAACGATCGGAATCAAGATCCCGGATACAATTCGGAGATATTTACTTATCGAATCACGATGGCAATTGGAGGTATTAGGATCGACAGGAGAATCGATACGAGGATCAACATCGGGATTGGAGTCGTTGACGGAGCTCCGACCACAAAAAGGGGGATAACCGTACCGGACATTCAGAAACGACCCCTACTGGAAACGATTACGGCACAGGAAGTGCTGGCACGGTGATGTACACCAGAGAAGTCAATGATTACGATGCCGAGGATTTATCATGGAAGGGAAGCCTTCCGATGGGGCTACAGGCTTACAGTCGAGATGGCTACCGGATCAGAAATATTATACGAAATGGAGCTATCATGGAACGAAGTTCAGAGCGGTTCTCAAGGCTAACAGTATTTGGATTAATTACAAGGCTCAATCAAATGGCATACAGGATGACCGAGAGTCTACCAAGACGTCAATATCGAGATGTCAATATCGAGATGTCAATATCGAGACGTCAATACCGAGCAGAGGAATCTATGGGACCATGGCAGTCGGCTTGGAGGAGATGCACCGAACTCTCCGAGGAAGCCTGCTGAAGGCCCAAGCCCGTCAGACGAAATACGCCGACGGCAAAGAGATGTTCGAGGTCGGAGATATGGATCATTAAGCAGCACGGAATGTGCACCTCTTCGGAATGTGCGGCATAATGGAAGCGCACCTACATTGGACGAAGAGAACGGGAGCAGAAGCTCCAGGTTAGACGTACGAAGCTGCGATACAGGCTTCTGGAGCACAAGTGCGAGAGTGCGAGAGTGCTGGAGGACATTGAGGTGGTAAGTATGGTCTTCATATTTCATGCTTACAAGTTAGATACGTCGGAATGGGATCTGAGCTTAGGCTCCTGATCGAATTTACGAGGCTGCGGCGATGCGAGCTTCCTGGAGTTTCCAAGAGTGCAAAAGCGCTGGAATTACATGGCAAGTAAGATCTTCATATGGGATGCTTACGGATTAGATTTATCAACGAATTCGGAAGTCGAAGGCATGAGAATCGGAGATGGATGCCTTGATGCAACTGAAGTGGAAGCTACTTAATTACATTGTGAGTAAGACATTTTATGGCACACTAACGAGTTAGATACCGCAACTTGAACGAACATGTACAAGTGCATGTCGGTATATGAGGTCTGCAACCAAGGGCTAGACGAAGCCGACTCAAATCAACCAGCCACCATTGGATCTGAAGCCGAATGGCAACCAATAGTCAACGATGAAGAAAATCCGGATAGCCGATATACGAGTCAATCTGGAGCCAATCAATGAGACATACAATCAATGCCGAACACGGAGGCTACCACCAACGAGGTTTACAGTGGGCTTGGAAGCTCTGAATTGGAAAGCTGGGAGTGAACTTGAGAATGCACATGGGCATGCCCTCGGAGGTGGGCTTGCTGGCCTTCTGCAGAAGTGGCCGTGGATGTTCGGAACCGGAATCGAAAGGCAAGGTCAAAGGGCAAGATGAGTATACCCATTGTAGACAATTGACTGCTGCAGAGACTATTCCGAGACGAATCAAAGGCCTAATCGGACCAGGTGACCATGGTGGCCACCCTGGAGACTCTGAAACGTGTTCAACGAGAGAAATTATATACGAACGATCGATGGCGGAAGCCAATCACGACATAAGCTCCACCGAGCCGGCACTAGCAGGAGCAACGGCTTGGATTCGGAGAAATTGGAATTCGACTTGAATATTCGGAACTATGGACTTGAATGCAGACTTGGAACGAGGCCTGCTGCTGGAACGGTTCGGATTCAGAGAGGTGAGCTTGGAGGAACGGAGGTTATTAGGTTTAATTGGACGTTTCCTTCCTTCTACTTCTCTTATCTTTTCTTCTCTTCTTATTGGATCTCGGCCCGGTACAAATGGCGTCGGCATGGGTTTTTAACCACCTACCACTGGAGGTGGAGTTTCCCCGTGCGCCGGATCCACCGAACGGTCACCCTTCAGCGGTACCAATCGGTAGCGGGATTTATGAGGCTGTACGAGGGCGTACGAATCTGGATCTTTACTTCTTTTCTTTTCGTGTAGGGGTATGGCAGCCCAGGGGGTCTGCAGCTGGAGAGGGGGATGATGTAATGGCGGCCGGGTAACCGCCCAGGATATAGTCACTTCGCGGGAGTGCAATTGCACTCCAGCGATAATCTTACATACATACTACTCTATTATATTCATATATCCACGTTTGCAACCGTATCTACTCTTATACTTCTATACAAGGCCGTACACGGCTGTACGCTCTTACAGCGTAAATCGCGATCGGTGATTGCATTGTCTGTATTGTTCAGTTGTGTGCGGTAGTTGCTAAGCTTGGTGAAGTATGCTTCAAGCGGTTCGTTTTGCTGAGGTCGGCAAGCACGGAAATGGTGGAGAATGTCCTGTCTGCCGATGTACGATCCTGCGGTATCCTGGCTGGTTTCTAGCATGTTCCACAATTTGTGAGAGTTTCTTATACCTTTGACGATACACCGTACTTCTGGGGAACAGGAAAGTCTCATTTTAGATGCAGCTTGGGCTTCTTTAGCCTCCCAATCATCGTAATCAATACCCCGGGGCTGCGGTTCAAGACTATATCCAGTGATGATTCCGTATGCTCTCATGGCTGATAGGACAAGTATCATGTCGTCTTGCCATTCGTCGTAGTTGGTGTGAGTCAGCTTAGAGATATCATCCCACTTGGTTTTACTGAAAGCGGGTTCGGAGGAAGTTATCGTGAGATCATGGGACATGGCGTTGAGCTTTAGTAAGAGTGTTAGGGTTGTAAAGATTTATTTCAACATCGTAAAATAAGAATAGAAGTGAATGGTAACAGTAGTAGTCTTTGGATGGTAGCGGGCGCCGGGCTCGTAACCTGTTGAATAATTGCTTGATTCTCTATACAATCTATGCAGATATCTATGGTCTATATACGGCTGTCTGAAACTCTCGTGCTTACGCATCGTATGTAAGCCATGAACCTCATACAAGCCATGAACCTCATACAAGCCTGAACCTCATACAAGGTCGGAAACAGTAGACGAAACCCATATATGCAACAACCAATGTTACTTAGAGTGATGAATAGAAGCTTGATTGTGTCTATTGCATACAAGCTTCAGTGGCGGCTTTGCCGCCCCCAGTCTTTAAACCAAATCGGTCTTAAGGCAGAATTTGGATAAGTATTTGACCTGTAGAAATCTATGGTGCAGTCTTGGCATGATATAGGCAGTCAGACTGGAGATCATCTGGATATGATGGCTCTTGGCCGGTAGGATATAATCTGGATAGGTTTGTTCTTGTTTGGTTGCAGACAAATCTGGAAGGACTGGCTCAGCTGGCTGGATACATTCTGGATACATTCGCTATTGGGGGTCTGAATACATTCTGCATGGGCTGACGGGATATGATTTGGTGAGATGAACTGAATAATGTAAATTAGTTCTGGTGATGACTTTGCTGTCCTCAGAATTCGAAAGGGCTGTCTATATTCAGGGATATATTTGTAGGTAATTGGTCGATTCTGGATACACAAATATTCTGGGTCGATATAGACTACACTGGTTCTTTTCGATTTTGTGCCATATATGATTTCATTGATCTATTTCTTCTACTGTATAATTTAAGTAAAGATGCAACTGCTTGTCTGTTTTCCTTTATGATTATTTCATCTATCAGTGCAAGGTCAAAATGAATAGAAAGTACGGTTGAATCGGGTTTTGACATACTCATGATAGAGTAAATACAGTCTTCATTGCCACCAGAACATAATATCTTCAGTCAATTCTATTTAGGTATGGTATATATTGGACAAACCATATAAGCTTCCTTTCAATATCAGTTTGAATATAAATGCAATAGAAGTTGACCTGCAGTGCTGATGTATCTCAATCTGCCAATACAAATCTACTGCTGTATCTTCTACGTCTTTTCTGCCATCGTATTTGCTATGCTAAATATATATTACAATATCTTCCACCACATATACACTGTTGTATATCCACTGTGGAGTATTTGCTGCTGTATTTCCACAGCTAGAGTAATACTATTGTATATGTATAACTTTATTTGTATGTCTATGACTATCTCCACTGGTGTATTTGCCACAATATATATGCCTCTGGGTATCCACTGTAGTTACTCTTCAGTTATCTCCACTGGACTATATATGTCCCATACTGTTGGCCATTGCGTATCTGGTGCTGTATCTGCCGTTTTATATAACTACCAATGTATGTGATTGTAAATATTTACCACTAGATATCAGCTGCAGTATATATATCACTGTGTATCCACCACTGAGGTTGAATTGATGTGTATATATATTCCAATCCGCAAATCCACATCTGTATCTGATACTCTATTTCTAGCACAATAAACCTCTGCTATATATGTTTAACTGTATCAGCTAATGTATATCTATAACAATGTCTGCTGTAATGTTCAAGTCCAACTGAATGTGACACAATAATTCATATCTTTGTGAGTGTAGTGCACCCACGAACCTAGTGGAGCCACACATGCCACTTTCTTACCCCTTCAACATCTTGAGCTGTATCTCTCCATGCAAGCTCAAGATAAAACTTGCAAACGGAGTCTAAACTGTACAAAATATTTGAGTTTAGCTCCATTCTCAATGCAACCTATACATCAATTGGGTATAATTAAATTCTCTTCAACCTCCAGATCTCTGATTTACTATATTTTTAACATTGTTGAAGTGGCTTTAAAAAAACACTCAAAAATCGCCAACAAATACCAAAAATTGATGTTTTGCCTCATCCTCTGTATCAATTTTGAAGATATATTAAATTGAAAACCTGGAGGTGAAATAGCAACAAATTCTGAACATTTCATGCAAACATTTTATTATGATCAGAGGTAATCTCAGATACTTAATTGGAGTGGATATTTGAGAATATTTGATGGGGTATGCCAAGCCACTACAAAAGCTTGAGGTGGTGGGTTGTGAACCAATAAAAATCCTTCTGAGTGGTACGTACTGCAAGTCATCCAAGAACAATCCTTCGAGCAGACAACCATGTGTATATGTTATACAAGCTCCGGTGGTGGATTTGCCGCCCCCAGTCTTTAAACCAAATCGGGCTTGGGGCAGAATTTGGATAAGTATTTGACCTCTAAAAATCTATGGTGCAGCCTTGGCATGATATAGACAGTTTGGCTGGAGATTATCTGGATATGATGGCTCTTGCCTGGTAGGATATAATCTGGATAGACTTGCTCTTGGTAGGTTGCCGACAAATCTGGAAGGACTGGCTCAGCTGGCTGGATACAATCTGGATACATTCGCTATTGGGGGTCTGAATATATTCTGCATGGGCAGAATGGATATAATGTGGTGAGATGAACTAAATAATATGAATTAGTTCTGGTGATGACTTTGCTGCCCTCAGAATTGGAAAGGGCTGTGTATATTTATGGTTATATTTGTAGGTAATTGGTCAATTCTGGATACACAAATATTCTGGGTCTGTATGAACTACATTGGTCCGTTTCGATCTTGTGCCATATATGATTTCATTGATGTAATCTTTCTACTGTATAATATAAGTAAAGGTGCAAATGCTTGTCTGTTTTCCTTCATGATCATGTTATCTATCAGTGCAAGGTCAAAATGAATTGAAAGTACAGTTGAATCGGGTTTTGACATACTCAAGATAGAGTGAATACAGTCTTCATTGCCACCAGAACATAATATCTTCAGTCAATTCTATTCAGGTATGGTATATATTGGACAAACCATAAAAGCTTCCTTTCAATATCAGTTTGAATATAAACGCAATGGAAGTAAACCTGCAGTGCTGATGTATCTCAATCTTCCAATTCAAATCTACTGCTGTATCTCTATGCTCTTTCTGCACACGTATTTGCAATGCTATATATCTATTACAATATCTTGCACCATATATACTCTGTTGTATATCCAGTGTGGAGTATTTGTTTCTGTGTTTCCACAACTAGAGTGATAATATTGTATATGCATAACTTTATTTGTATGTCTATTACTGTCTCCACTGCTGTATTTGCCACAATATATATGCCTCTGGGTATCCACTGTAGTTTCTCTTCGGTTAATTCCACTGAACTGGATATCTATCATACCGTTTGCCATTACATATTTGGTGCTGTACCTGCTGTTTTATATATCTACTAATGTATGTGATTGTAAATATTTCCCACTAGATATCAGCTGCAGTATATATATCACCATGTATCCACCACTGAGTTTGAATTGATGTACATATATATTCCAATCAGCAAATCCACAACTGTATCTGATACTCCATTTCTAGCACAATGACCTGCTGCTATATATGTTCAACTGAATCTGCAATTGTATATCTATAACAATGTCTGCTGTAATATTCAAGTCCAACTAAATATGACCAAATAATTCATATTCTTGTGAGTATAGTGCACCCACTAACCTAGTGGATCCACACATGTCACTTTCTTACCCCTTCAAAATTTGAGCTGTACCTCTCCATGCAAGCTCAAGATAAAACTTGCTAACAGAGTCTAAAATGTACAAAATATTTGCGTTTAGCTCCAATCTCAATGCAATGTATACATCAATTGTGTATAATCAGATGCTCTTCAACCTCCAGATCTCTGATTTACCATATCTTTAACATTGTTGAAGTGGCTTTAAAAGAACACTCAAAAATCCCCGAAAAATACCAAAAATTGATGTTTTTCCTCATCGTCTGTATCAATTTTGAAGATATACTAAATTAAAAACCTGCAAGTTAAACAGCAACAAATTCTGAACATTTCATGCAAACATTTTAATATGATCAGAGGTAAACTCAAATACTTACTTGGGAGTAGATATTTGAGATTATTTGATGGGGTATGCCAAGCCACCACAAAAGCTTGTGGTGGTGGGTTGTCAACCAATAAAAATGCTTCTGAGAGGGACATACTGAAAGTCAACCAATGAGAATGGTTCGAGCGGACAACCAGGTGTATATGTTATACAAGTTCCGGTGGCGGCTTTGCTGCCCCCTGGATTCAACCAATTCCATCTTGGGGTGGGATTTGAATGGGTTTCTAACCTGTTGAAAATCCATGATCCAGCCCTGGTACAATCTAGATAGGGTAGCTAGACATGATTTGAATGGGCTAGCACTCAGTTGGCAGAATATAACCTGAACAGATAAGCTTCCAGATTGCCTGAGATGATTTGAAATGGCTGGCTCTTAGCTTGCTGGAACAAATTTGGATAGGCTAGTTCCATAGTCTAGCTGGCTGTAGGATGGAAGGTTTTGGATTGGACTCCCTAACAGTCTGTCTTATCTGGACAGTATTTTGCCCACAACTTGACTATGATTTCAGGAACAGAGAATTCTAAACAATTTAAGATCAAAGTAAATTGTTTTCAAATGGCTGGAAACATTAATAATCAGCTGGCCCCAAGCTGGCTATATACGATCTGGATAAATTAGTGGTTGGCTGGCTGGACATAATCTTTACAGGTTTGCCTTCAGCTGACTGCACAAAATCTGGACTGGAGCTCGCAGTAAACTGAATATGATTTGAATTGGTACTCCGAACTTGCTACATAGAATCTAGTCAGGCTGGCTTCCAATTGGCTGTATATATTCTGGATCTGTCAGTGCTCAGCTGGCTGATAATGGAATCCTCTCTGGGCAGTCCCCAGAAACTGTGCCCTGAAGTGAAATTAGTAGAGGAAGTGTAAGATAATGGCTGAGTTTAAGGAAAATGTTAAAAACACTTGTCAACTCAAGTGATATAAAGAGTTACAGTAGGTTAAACCAATCAATATCATATATTAAGTATTCCTAAGTGGTCTCGGATGCCAGCAGGTATAGGAGCCTTCCCTGGTAGCTATCAGTCACAGTGGTCAAGTTTTGAGTAGGCCAAAAAACTTCAGCAGCAGATATGTATGAATATAGATATCTGCTATTGTGGCTTATTTATTTGTACTTTGGTTGGTAGGTACTAACTTATTATGCTTGGTAGCAGTCTGGCAGGTATTTTATTTCTAGCACCCAATGGTGGCCTGGTAGTCATTGGTATTCAAATAATGCTGTAAACCTACTTCCATCCATAATTTCAGCTGAATATGCCCTAAATAGTACTTAAAGTGTCATACATTCCATTTACTCCATCAATGGTGAATATTTGATTTTTTATTATTGTGCGTAGGTATCATATGGTACTTCCTCCACTTATGTAAGTGGCGGAAATTGTTACCATGAACTGTCCTGAAAGGCTCCTGCTGATAATGGTCTAGTAAGGTGGCCTGGATGCAATTAAGTATAATAAAATGGAAATGCAAGAGTAGAATACTTCAGAACATTCAAATTACACCTTTTATAGTTGTGTATAATATTAAAGTAATATTGAAAACCAAATCTGGTAATTACCAAGCAAGAAAGAAGTCATATCCAGATCTTGAACAGCCAGCTGAAAGCCCGCCAGTCAAAATTGTATACAGTCAGTTCAGAGTATGTATTTGGATTGTATCCAGCCAATAAAGAGTTCCAGTCCAAATAGTTCCAAGCCAGCTCACAGCTGGTCTGAATAAAGCAATTCCAGCCAGCTATCAGCTGACCTATTCTGTTTATGATCAACTAACCATTTGACATACCATCTGGATTACATCCTGCCAACAGCCAGCCAGTCCTTGATTATGGTATCCAGTCCACCCTTTCAGATTGTATTCAGCCAGCTAATATGGCAGGAATATTTGTTGCTCTGTTACTACTAATACAGATAAGTATGATATAGTTGCAAGAAGCTGGGATCATTAAAATTCAAATAGTATATATATATATATAAGGTCTGTACCCTCTGTTAGACTTTATTAAGACCTTACTATTTGAAAAACTACTTTCTTTTATTTCCCCTGTAAAAGTAACCAACTTGAAAAACCACTAAGTTGGTAGATTTTTAAAATGATTGACTGTGTTTCTAGATAAGTACCATATGGCTTGTCTCATACCCTTCTATTTCTTTTCGAACCAAAATCCTTTCCTTTTTACATGTTATTGAATATCTAAGATTGGCAAGACTTGGAACTTTCTTCCTACAGCCCATTTTCACCAGCATATTAACAGTGTATGCCCAAATCATATCCAACCAATAGTTAGCCAATCTGTCTATATAGATTGCCAAATCTATCTGGGAACTGCAAAGCTGATACTGGAACTTGTATTAAACAACTCAGATTTGGAGTACATGTGACATTACTCACTGTCAACATGGAATCGATATTCATTCCCAGTGTGTTCATTTTTCTCAAACTTTTCAGTACGCAAATCATTTAAAAATACCAAATATCGAAGTTTTTCCACAACTTCTCCATCAGTTGTGAAGATATGGTAAATTGGGGACCAGGAGATAAAACAGTATTGAATTCTGAACATTTCATGTATACATTATATTACAATTAGAGTTAAACTCAAAGATTTATTTCGGAGTGGATATTTGAGAATATTTGATTGGGTATACCAAGCAATTAAACAAGCTTGAAGTTGTGGGTTGTCAACCAATAAAAATCCTTCTCAGAGGTACGTACTACAAGTTGTTGCAGAGCCAAATAAGGCTAGTGCGTTGTGGAAGCGGAGCCCTGACCCAACATTTAGCATAGTGTAGTTCGGGAGACCTTTTCTTCCAACCATCACAATCATCATCATCACGTTCAATCAATAGTACAATCATCTTGTCTTTCTTTCGTCTCATCATTCGTTCTTGTCCAGATGATCACGGATTGCTTTCCTGCTCTTCTTAGGATTCTGTTTTGGGCCTTGTATCACTGGTGGCAACAGCAGGTAATTGCACCATCTGCCTCTATTTTGACCTTACAATCGTTATCGCACCGTCCTCGGCCTATTCAATCTGGCTTCCGGGGATTGTCTGTGGGATTGCCTGCTTTATAGCACTGCGCCGTATATCGTTGCATTTGGTTCTGAAAGCTACAATTCCACAGGAATCACTTCAGTTGACGTAGAGTGTGCCAGTGGCATCCTCAAGTCTCTTCCGGCATCCGAGTCTCACCAGTGGTCAGACAGTGCTCAGGAAGCTAGACGGCGTGGGCCAGTCCCTGATTATTGATGGCCTACTGACCTTTCATCATTCCGTGAAGTTTACGGAGTTATCATCTATCCGCAGCTTTTTGAGTCGCCTGGTACTGCTGTCAAAGCCCCTGGCACAATCGATCGCACCTTGCATGAAATAGTTTTCAGCATCCCTGGGGCTTTCGAAGACATCGCCGACCGCTCTTTTGACGAAATTTACAAAGACCTTAGCAGAGACCGCCAAGACCTCCTCTTTGCATCCGAAGAAGGGGAGGCCAATATCGAAGAAGATACATTCTACTACGTTATCAGGGGAGCTGGGAGATACACACCTAAACTCTTACCTCGCCCTTTGCCTGTTACCCCTTCTCCTCTAAACCAAAACCTTTCACTAATGCACAGATCTCGGACGAAATCTTTGTCCCAATCAAACAGAATTGAGGATCTCGGTGACGAAGACCCATTGCCAAACACTGCTCCACTAACTTCTTGGTTCTGTGTGAGACCTATTGTTTCAGAGCGTAGGATCTTCACTTCGGACTTGAGGATTGAATTCAACTATGATCGTGCTGCCTGGGAGAGATCTGTCGCCGCTTCATACCCTCAAGAAATTAGTCACTGGGAAGCTGATCAGCGTGCTCACAAACGATCTCTCATCCCCTACCTTGAAGAGAGAAACGCCAACATTATTGAGTACGACCGTCATTTCCACTATCATTACCGTCATCTGTACGACGAAGACGATGATCTGAGTACACCTCCGTCTGACAATCAAGAAAGTCGAAGGGCATCCCCAGTACCGGACAACATGGCAAATAATAACAACATGAAGAATATGTACTTTGGGTTCCTTAGGGATCTAAAGTATGATGGAAGGACTTCTATCAATAACTTCCTCACCGATTTCGGAAACATCAAGAATGAAATCGCTACATTGGACCCTAATGTCCCAGGTCCGATGTGGCCCACGTTCCTTCGTGCATCCCTAAAAGACACCGAGTCCCCACCCAAAAAAGGAGTTGACGGCGGCCCTTACACCGGTCCGCGTCCTTGGGTTGCACATCAGAGAACTGCGGACTTTGATACCTACAATAAGCTCGTCGAAAAGCTCAAAGCCAAATTCAATATCGATAAGGATAACACAGAAGCTGATGTCGTCGCTGAGTTGAGAAGACTTCACCCGGATTTGTCCAAGATCACGGTTAAGGAGTTTTCTGATCAATTCAATGAGATCATTGGGGTCAAAGATATTGCCGGATATGTGTTGAGTGAGATATTTGTTATGAACATGACTCCAGCTATTCTATCTGAATTGAAACACGAGAGGAATTGGTGCAAGAGTATATTTAACGATGTCGTTGAACTTCTTATCGACATTGGTCAATCTATTCGACATCCTGATCCCTTGATCCCAAGGAGAAGTGGGGCAATGGATTCGGAGGGGACTGCTCAGTGGCATCGACAGCAGGCCGAGACAATCGCTAAGCTTGAGCGTGAGAATGCCGAAATGAAGCGCATCAATAACGTGTATGTCAAGGCACAGAAGAATCATATCGCCTCGCAAACGCCTCGTGCCGACACATCCAACGAGAGAATAGTCTGTTGGAATTGCTGGTCAGGGCCTCATACCACCAAGCAGTGCCGAAATGCTACTCTCAGTTGGGATGAATGTGAAGCCCTCGCCATTCAGAAGGGGGTTAAGGCGCATCAGATCTACCAAGAAGCTCGTGAGAGAGCTTCCCGAACAAATGTCAATGTTACATCCATCTTGAGCCGCAATGAATCGAGGTCTTCCGTGGATGCGGTCCCTGAATCGGCTCTCGAGTTCGGTGGGTTTGGAGATTCCGAGTGTGGTGGTACTAAAGTGGATGGGTCTGGCAAGTATGAAGTTGGAGCTGGCAGAAGGCGTGTGCGAAAGCATACTGTATATCCTACTCCCGAAGAGCGTAACCCTGATGCCGATGAATGGGCCGTTGGAGTATGGGTCAAAACAGTCAAAGTGCCCATTACACTTCCATCCTTGGTACGGAAGTCTCCTTATTATCAGAAAAAGATTGTTGAAAAGCTCTTGGAGATACTGAGGGAGAACCATCTCAAGTACGAGATCGAAGGTTACACCGTACAGATCGAAATCAGCATGAGTGGTCCACTTCGCGTCATGATAGCTCTAGCTCTAGCTATTCCTCTGCCTCTTCCGAAGATTCGGAACATGAGAACGAGAGGGAAGGTCGTTATCCTCCTCGTATTCGACATCCTCCTGATTGCTACGGAGCTGCAGGAACCAAGTGTGTTGAACCGCTCTCTCAAGAAAGACTCTTATAACACCGCAAAGAAATGACAATCAATGAGTTCTCGGAGTTAATGCAGAAAGCTGAGGATTCGTCATTCTCCCCCGCATTCAAGATTCCTGCATATCTCGGTTACTTACTGATGCAAGACATTATTGTAGATATCAGTTTCGAAATCAATATCGTCGACGAGCAGACACCCCTGGAGATCTGTCGTTCCACTCCTCACGTTAGAATCTTCACTGATCGCAACATTATCACTGTTAGTGGAGTTAACGGCAAATCGCATATTCACGGTTATCTTATCACAACTATCGACCCTGGTCAAGGCTTTCTCTTGGAAGACATCGTCTATATCCTTCCATCGGTAATTGGGGATCAGAAGATGTTACTCGGAAAGCCGTTTTTAGCTTCAATCGATGCCCACATCTCCATACATCACGACTACCGGATGGTCATGCAAGAAGATACTCCGGTTGTTATCCATGGTCGCAAATATCTTGGACACGGTATGTGGGAAGAATAATCAATTGCCCAGTCAGACTGTTCGATTTTGGACAGTGAGCTTGTGCGCTGTCTCTGTTGGGAATATGCTAAGGCCCTTTCGGCTTGTGTTGATAATTCAAGTTTCCATCTCGAAGATGCCCAGGGTGGACGAATTCATCGATGGATATACACCCCTCTTGCCCAGTCATCTCCGAAGGGGGTTGGATTTTCAGCTGCTTCAGTGCGTATCGACACGGATGTCAATGTCGCGGAAACCTCCTTGCCCGACCTTGAACTGATTACCGATGATGAATACGAGGTCAAGGTCGACACTAGCACTATTTGGAAGGGCAGCCCAAGGCTTTCATCTGATGAATTCATACACCTTATTGTGCCTGAGTTGGCATACGCACTGTCTGAAGAGTCTGTCGAGGGATGTGGAAAAATCAGAGAGTCCTCTGCTATTGGCGCTGAATTATTCTGCGGATATACCAAAGAAACTGCTTCCGAAGAAGGTCTCGAACCTTTGGTAGTAGCGTGTGTCACCTTGTGGGTGTGCCTTGAAGGGGTTTCTCAAGCTCAACTGCTCCGTCTGAAGAGAATACTCGCCGAGTATAGACTATGGATTGCGAAGACTTTGAAGGAGATGCGTCACTGTTCTCCGGATTTGCGGAAACACGATTTGAAGCCTTTGCCAAATGCAGTTTGGAGGCAATCAAATGTTCGACGGAAGTTTTCACCCAAGGAATTCGCCTTTGTGAAACGATATGTAACAGAGCTTTTAGAGTGCGAAGCTCCGATAGTTGCTGGTCTCGATCATGCTAAGAAAACTACCCACGTTATGTTAGCCTTAAAGCATAGTGGAGCTTACTGTTTTTGCTGTGGGTTCTTCCATCTGAATTCTCAATGTCATCGGGTCGTGTGGGAGATTCCAAATTTGGATGAGTGCCTTAGGAACCTGAATGGGCATTTACGCATCTTGTCTGTTGATGGAATCTCGGCGTTCTTCCCTATCCCTGACGGTGAAAACACGGAATTGACTGCCTTCGTGGTGCCTGGATGGGGAGTTTTCTATTGGCTCTTCATGCCTTTCGGAGTGCAGGGTGGACCCGGAACCTATTTGCGCCTGATGCACAAATTATTCGATCAATGGATTAGCCCGAGATTACAAGTTTACATCGGCAATGTCCAACTGTGCGACGGAAAGCAGATCTCTAAAGTTACTGGCCTTCCCATGACGGTCTCGGAGCCTGTGGACGCACAACTTGATACTCTTGAACAGATCGTCTTTTCCACCTTCAAGAAAGCAAACAAGTCAATAAATGCTGCCAAGTCTCCGCTGTTTGCCAAGAGGAAAAAGACGCTCGGCCATGTGTTATCACGTCAAGGAATCTCTAAATCACCAGGATTGGTATCAAAGTTCCAGACTATTCTTCGGCAGACTGTTACTGGGCCTGAGCAGGTGCAGCGCATTCCTGCTTGCTTGAGGTACATGTCCAGATACATTCCGAATCTTGCTGGAAAGTCAAAGTTTCTTTCCGATACACTCCGGGGATGGAAAACCCTTGTGGATCCTCCCGAAGGGAAGCACTTGCCAAAAGGAAGGAAAAAGCTCATGAAGATTCGAAACGATTACGTGTTTAAGTGGTCAGATGAGGATCAACAAAGATTGGAGATGCTCACGTCAGACTTGAACATGGATGTCATCTTGCAGCCTTTCCGAGACTTCGAGCCCATTGTCATGATGCTCGACGCTTCACCGTGGAGTATAGCGTGTGTGTTTGGTCAGTTGGAAAAGCGTTTGGTTGAAGAGAAGGCAGGAGTGGAGAGAGATCAAGAGAATGAAGAAGAGTTAGCCGAGGAGTTGAGGCGGGAGGCGGTTGATGTGGGAGTGTTCGTAGAGAAGGTTGTGCGGGAGTTTGATCCTCAGAGTGGTTGTGTTTTTGAATGTGTTGGAAAAGATGGAAAAGATGGAGCGGAGGAAGTCAAGAGGAGGATGGACGATCGAGAAGCTAAAGCTTTCATGAGACAGGCGAAGCCGGTGGTTTTCCTCAGCAAGGTTCTTAACGATACGCAGTATAGATGGCCTCAGCCCGTGTAGGAAGCATACCCCATCTACTGGTTTGATACTCAAAATCAACACTTACTTTTGGGTTCCCGAATCTTCATCTTCTCCGACTGCCTTCTGGTCGCTCAAGCTTTCGCCAAAGCTTCCACCACTATGAAGATTAACGGTTGGATTCTAGCCCTCCAGGAATACGATTACGAGATTTTCTACGTGTCTGGCATTTCCAACATTCTCGTGGACTCTTTAACGAGACTTCCTAGGGAACTTCTCATCCAAATGGAGGACGAAGAGAAACGGATTGTCCATGAACTTCACAAACCTCGGGATTGCCCCCTTAACAGTCTTTCCAGTCTCTCCTTGGGCCTGCTCTCACAAACTAATTGGGACTTTTGGAGGAATTCCCTCATCATGTTCCTCCGAACTGGCTCCTTTCAGAATAACTTGTCTAAAGGAGAAAAGAGGCATGTGCGCACGATGGCTTCATCCTATAAACTGGAAATGAAAGGCGAGAAATCCGGATGTCTACTATACTTCAACCGCTTCGATAATTGGGTTCCGGTTCTTCAACAGTCGGAAATGGTCCTCATTCTACAAAGTTTTCACAACGATCCGTGTACTGGTCATTATGCGGGAGAGATCACTCATCGCCGTATTTAGGATGCTTGCTACTGGCCGACTGTTCGAAAGGATACTTTCGAGTACATCAAGACTTGCGATACTTGTCAGAAGTTCTCCGTTAGTTCTGAGTATAGTACCCAGCCACTTCGTCCAATTGTGTGCCTGCCGCCATTCGAATACGTTACTGTCGACTATTCTGGACCTTATAAACCGACTACCAGTGGACTTTCATACTGTCTTTACTACGTCGATTACTTCACCGGTTGGTTGGAAATCCTCCCCGTCACCGTCTCAATCGGAAAAGCTACAATCAAGTGCTTGGAGTCCTTGATATCTCGTTATGGGCCTTCGTACGTTATCCATTCAGACGATGGTTCCCATTTGGACAATCATGAAGTTGAGACCTGGGCTAGCGAGAAAGGAATCTGTTGGATATTCGGATGGCCTGGAGTCGCCAAAGGTCAAGGAAAAGCTGAGCGTACCATTCGTTCGTGCATGGCTAGTTTGAGAAAGATTCAATCAGAGCACGGTTCCTCCTAGGCGAAGCACCTCCCAGCAATTCAGTACGCATTCAATACACGTTTCCAGTACTCGATGGAAAAGACCCCAGCAGAGCTACTATTGGGTATCAGCCGCGTTCAATCATTCAGAACCTTATCCAGCCCGCTTCTGTGCCTGTTTCTTTGGCTCCTAAATATACGGATTTGCTTCTGAAATATCACCTTGCGCACCTAGATGCCTATAGGTCTGAACCAGTCGACCGCCAACTTACCATCTGGAAGCAGCGAGTTGAAAAGTACGATTCCGGAATCCGCAAACACGTCTATTCTGTGGGAGACTGGGTCCTCTATCAGAATTACAAGATTGCCGGACAGTTCGGCAACCCATTCGAGCCCCGCTGGTTTGGACCAGTCATCATCATCGCCATTTCCAGCCGAAAGAAGCTCAATGTCCAAGTACCCTTCTCTCATGAGGTTCTCAAGGGATGGCATACCGACAAAGTCAAGCCATATATGCTGAGGAATGATCCCATCCTGGGCAAGTCTAAGTTGCAAGCAACTCTATCGTCAGAGGGTTTCCAAAAGGTTTTATGATTTTCACCCCGTGGTGTCGAGGGGATGATTCTGTTTTTGACAAGTGCTGTATCTCGAGGAGTCGAGGGGATAAGTGCTTTCCCCGCGGAGTCGGTGGTGCTTATTTCGGCCTTTGTGCCAGTCTTGTGAGGTATTTCTTTACTCTTAGGCCTGCGAGCCGCTTACTTTCGACCTTCGTGTCACTTTCAACGTTTGTTGAATGCTACAGTTTGTTTCGATGCCCGTCGTCTCTTTAAAGAGCTTCGGCCATCTCTGAATGGGGTGGGTGTTGCAGAGCCAAATAAGGCTAGTGGGTTGTGGAAGCGGAGCCCTGACCCAACTGTTAGCGTAGTCTAGTTCGGGAGACCTTCTCTCCCAACCATCACAATCATCATCATCACGATCAATCAATACTACAATCATCTTGTCTTTCTTTCGTCTCATCATTCGTTCTTGTCCAGATAGTCACGGATTGCGTTCCTCCTCTTCTTAGGCTTCTGTTTTGGGCCTCGTATCAAAGTCAACCAATGAGAATGCTTCGAGCGGACAACCATGTGTATATGTTATAAAATAAGGTATGGAGCAAGAGAGCAGACAACCTCTCTATATATACTGGTGCCGCCATAAAGAAAACAAGCCCTGAGGTGATAACTCAAACCCAAAGACAAAGGGACAAACAGACAAACACTTCCGTGGCCTTCCGGCCCTACAGTCATGAGCATACAAGATCTCATACACGAACCTGACGCATATATGCAACAGCCAATCTTTTCGGATGGCTAGCAAACAATCACCCACACCTCCGATAAGCAGCGAAGGCTACTTAATGGTCTCGGTCGCTTCTGCTTCGAATCGCCGATAACAAACGGACAGCCAACAAACAGCTGAATGGCATCGGCCAAGCAGCTGAGGACTCGCCGATAACAAACGGACAGCCGGCAAACAGCTCAATGGCGCCAGCCAAGAAGCCGATGACAGTTGGAGGCCTAAGAATATGTGCCGACCCTGAACAGCGAAGCTACTGTCTATCGAAAGAGGCCTATTCGTCTGGAGGTCATCAGATCGAAAGGATACCTGGTCCGGAGGCAGAAGCCCGCGAGCTTGATGTCATAAAGGATACTGATGGTCTGATTATAATCTATTGACGATAAAGACGATAGAGGATCGGGAGATGGAGGTCCGCGGTAGTTTCAAAGGAACGGCATTGGTTCGAAGGTGGTTATGGTGCTGGATCTCTAGAGAAAAGCGTAGATAGAAGTATTTTTTAGAGCGAAGACGAAGTTATAAGACTTTGGGTTCTTCGAGGGTAGAAAGGCATCAACCTTCTCAGCGAGGAGAACAAGCCTTAACAATATACACATTTGGAAAGCCTATTCTTTTCGTTCAGAATCTTTAAGTGATTTTTCCACTTCCCGAGTGAAACTCCTAGCATACCATCGAAGCAAGTCCTGAAGTGAGTAAGGATACTACTTTGAACCGGTAAACCTGGGGTGACACTCCCGGTGTTACAATCTAGGAATTCCGTATAGTTGCGTAAAACATATTTGAAGTTTCAAAATCATGAATTAACACCTTGAGTTTTGTCAAAACTATAAACTATCAATGATTCTATGGCTATAATCTTCAACAAAGTTCTTCAAAACTGGAAATATAGACAGAGGATATGCTTCATCAAGTCTACGAGGTTCAAATGCTGTAAAAGAAGTCAAAAGAGAAGCTCAGTTAAGATCGGTTAAATATATTCGGCACAAAACTAAACATGCCATAAGCACTTTCTTGCATACTTAAGTACTACTCCTGGAGGTAAATGACAGGCATATTAACTCCTGTGCAGAAAGATCCTAATGTATAGTTTGATAATTCTCACAAGCAGCGACATTACAGTATGCATCAATACTAGCCATTACTGTAGTTTACTCACCGATAACTGACAGTGTTGCAGAGCCAAATAAGGCTAGTGCGTTGTGGAAGCGGAGCCCTGACCCAACTCTCAGCGTAGTCCAGTTCGGGAGACCTTCTCTCTCAACAACCATCATCACAATCATAATCATCACGATCAATCAAATACTACATTCATCTTTTCTTTCTTTCGTCTCATCATTCGTTCTTGTCCAGATAGTCACGGATTGCGTTCCTACTCTTCTTAGGCATCTCTTTTTGGGCCTCGTATCAACAGACACTGCGGAATCTACGACATTAGTAGATTTAGAGATTTGGAGGATTTGGGTTCAAATGGAACGTTTTCTTTATTGTTTCTCTTCTTTGCTTATGGACTATCGTGTATATGTTCCGTACCATTGGCAACCATTTCGGTTCGCGAACTGCGGTCGCCAGTTCGCAACATATACAGAACATTTCACAAACTGGTGAGCGTTCGCGAACCGTCTCCAATCACCAACCGCATACAATGATAGCTACTAGTACTACCTGCAAGGCCTGCATAATGATCATTTACCAATTTCTTAAATACATCTCATTCTCCTACATAGAGCTTCACTACAGTTTCTCATTGGACAACATACAATTTCAATATTTCAGCATAAAATACATCTGCGGTTGACATGTTGTGCGGAGGAAATCCAAGAAGTCTGAGAATGGTGGTGTAGAGATTTGAATAGATGTGGAGAGCAAGAAGATAAAGGATATTTGACTGCCAGTGATATTGGGAATTAGAATGCGTATTATGAGGATATCTTGCTCTCTTTATACTTCTGGAACACGGCATTTTTCGCCGCTCTGTCTTCTTCTAGCTTACAATTACACTGCTGATATATTTGTGAGATGAGTCTTGACTCAGGATTTTTCCTGGGCCATCAGGCTGCTAAGAATGTTCTGAAGTGAGGTCGCCGATGCACTGAGCTACCAAGAAGACTCATACATGATTACTCAATTGCCACTTACCACTTGCCACTTTATCATCTCCGCGGAACTTCTAGGGTGCTGAGAGCGGAGTTCATTTTTTGTACTTGCAAGCATCTAAACATAGTCCGGGGTCAGGAAGAACTTCAAGGGTCGCAGATGGACTTCCGAGATGCAAACCGTCCCCAGATCGCGGCCCGGAATGCTCTAGATTGCAAGCCGTCTCGGGTTGCTCACCGTACGGAACATATATAGTAGACGTAGAAAGGGAACTTAACCCCTCACGAGGGCTCGTTCACATCCCCACTACGTATCTTACCAGTTGCGACATTACAGTATCCGTCAGTACTAGTCATTACTGTATACTACTCCGCGGTAGTGGTTTTACCATCGCACATCACACTGAGCAAGGGACAATACCCATTACAAGCCCGAAAATAGTGTTTGGTGATACTTACCTTTACCGCAAGCCTCGCAACAGTATACTGGTTTAAGGCAGTATACTGGTACGTACCAGTACAGCGAAACAGTTGGTTGGTGCAGTTGGAAAATTTTCTGGTTCAGTTTGAAGTTCAAAAACTGCAGTTGGGCTGATGCAGTGTACTGGTATACTGTGTAAAACTGCCAGTACATATGATCTGATATTTGAGTGTACAAATGAGCCTTCCAGAAACCTCTCGATGCTAGTACATCGATATACAATATTACACTAATTCATTGCCACTTTGCCACTCTGCACTGCCCACTCTGATTTCGTCACTCCTTGACTGTGACTCCACCTGATGATTGGAAACTCCTTGAAAAGCTCTTTAAGTTCTTGGATGGATTTGAACACATAACTAAGTGGACTGAAGCTCATAACTCTAGCATCTGGCAAGCACTGCCATGTATTGACTATCTCCTGCAGCGATTCAATTCAGAGCTTAACAGTGCACGTGAATCCGGAGACCATGCCTTTGCAGCTATGATCAAGATTGGGTGGGAAAGTTTGGATAAGTACTTCCAATTAACTGAATGCTCAGCAGTTTATGCATTTGCAATGGTTCTAAACCCCCGGTTTAAGTGGCTTTACTTTGAGCAGAAATGGAAATCTGAATGGATACAATACACTCGTCCAGAGGTTGAATTATTTTGGCGGAAGCACTATGTTCTAGTCCATTCACGGAGGCGGTTACCAGTGTTCCCAATGGGCCAGGCGGGCCAGTTTCAGGTCAGAACTGGCCTGGCCCGCGCGCGATAGGCCAGGCCGATGAATGGCCTATATCTACAGGCTTCACGCTGGTGGAAACCATGGGTGACTGGGCCAACCATAGTTATCATGGCCTACAGTTTAACTGTGGGCGCCTGTAGGTAACTGTAGTTCCGTGATATATAGTACAAGAAATATGTGGCCTTTGCTACTCTTTCGCACCACCTCATGCATAGATAATGGAAGCCAATGGTATGAGTCATATATTGTGAAGAACTGTGTGGCAACATCTAGAGACTTCTGGAATGTACTCTGAACCACTACAGATTATCAACCGCAATGGTGACATACTCTATTATCAAAAAGCCTATAGTTGGCCTAGTCACCCACAGTTATTGCCAGGCTTCGAAAGCGTAGGCCTGGCCTGCACAGTTATTAATTTCGGGGGCCCTGACTGGCCTGGCCTGTGGGCCGCAGTCCTGACTGCGGGCCGGCCTGGCCCATTGGGAACACTGGCGGTTACTCCGCGGAGTACCTAGTCAGTTCACGGAGTCAGTCAAAAATTTCAAATACTCTGCTCTGCACGCATGTATGTGCACGCACTGGCATGTACGTACCCTCAGCTGGCTCTATCCAGCTGAATTCATTCAGCGCAACCGCGTACATTCAGCGCAGCACAATTGAGTACATTCATCAACCGCGTTCGTTCAGCGCAGCGCAACTGAGTATTTTCAGCGCAGCGCAACTCAGTACTTTTAGTGCAGCTGAATACCATATCTGCAATGATGCAAATGATCGTCATATGGACTATTTCTGTTTGTACATAAGTGATTGATTCTGCCTTCAAACCATTCAACAACCCATTCAACATATCGGAATTCTTTATTAGCATCACATCTTTCAACATTCACAAGCAATCAATTACCACTATGTCCGCTTCATCAACATTCCACGAGGCCACTCCTTTAACATCCCAAGAGCCCTTCAGCAGTGAAGCTCGAGATGCCTTTTTGCAGTATATCAATTCCTCTGGGCACATATATCGATTCCGCTTGGATGGATTCAAGCAGCTCCAAATAAAGGTTAGTATATCTTGTATGAACTTCGTGTAAATAAATCAGTCTAATAACCACTACAATTTAGCTCTATGTGGAAAATCCAAAGCATTCAGCGGAAACACTTGAGCAACAACGTGCTAGATATACGGCTGGTTAGGATTATCAAGTTATTAGAGGTCAACTGTACCGTCAACACGACAAGAAATACAATTCTCCACGCTACTGCCCTCGAGAA
The DNA here is from genome assembly GCA_015178995.1 of Trichophaea hybrida. Lineage (NCBI taxonomy): Eukaryota > Fungi > Ascomycota > Pezizomycetes > Pezizales > Pyronemataceae > Trichophaea > Trichophaea hybrida. Next base: position 104,384 of record WHVE01000300.1, on the reverse strand, counting down.
CACAAAGTGTTTGACTTGATTGTCACAGAGCATGCCAGTGAACTAATGCATGCAGGCCGGGACAAGACATGGGCTGAAATCGATCGCAAGTACTACGGCATTACCAAGAAAGAAGTCGCATTCTTACTCGAACACTGTGCCACCTGTGCAAAGACACGATCGGCAAAAACTGCTGCTCCACTGGAAGCTATAATTGTGAAGGAACTCTGGGAACGACTTCAGATTGATCTTATTGACTTTCGCCACTTGGGTCAGAAATTACTACTGTTCGTTGCAAGTGTTTCAAAGCAAAAGCCGAGTGCACACTTCATTGCCACGGCCAAGAGGGTGGTACGCAGTGCATAAATACTGGTGCTTCTGCTGCGCCATCAGGTACTTTCAATCTCGAACGAAATACAAGATCAGCTCCACCGAAGCCAAGCAGGCATCCCAATGGTCCGGGGCGACTGCAGTCTTTCGGGGCCCGACATCGCCGTCCCGTCCCGGGCATGATTTCAGTGCCCTGGTCCGTCCGGGGCTGAGATCTACTTAGACTAGGGCCCCTACAGGTATCTATAGGGGACCGATGGCTCCCGATCCTGGTTGTGGTACTAGAAATGGGCTTATATCCAGTTGTATTTCCGGCGGTGCGTTCGAACCTTGTCATAGTTTGCCTAAATATTTGTACCCAATTGGGGGTGAAGAGGCGAATCATGACATGGATTACTCACTCTGGAAGTCTAGTCTATGATGATGTGATTTCCGCTTCTCAAACTGAAGTTTTATGACTGTTTGTACCCTTGCTGCAAGACTGCAAGGCCCTGTAGTCCGTCCCGTCCGGACAGATTTTGCCCTGGTCTCAAACGGTCCAAAATTTGTTGCCCCGAAATTTATAGTCCCGTCCTGGGCAGCGCCTAGCCCGGACGGGACGGACTATTGGGATGCCTGAAGCTAAGTCACAATCAAAAACGCTGTCGAGCGAATACAGAAGGAGATGCTTGCGCGCATACTGATCCCATATCTGCGGAGGATACCGCTAATGAGAGCAGTGATTTGACAGAACTGGATACTGAGGATGAGGAGGTTCTCGAGGAGGAAGAGGTCACTGGGGAGGAAGCGGAAGAGGAAGAGGGAGAGGAAGAGGAAGAGGGCAATGAGGAGGAAAATGAGGAAGATGAGCCGGTTTCAAACTTCCAGTAGTTAATATCTCAAAGGATGCAGGTTATCCACTGAAGTGGTGGCTTGAACCACACCAGCGAAAGCAGTATGCCAATCTCTCAAAGATGGCTATTGACATACTTTCAATTCCACCAATGTTTGCAGAACCGGAACATCTTTTTTCACGTGCCAAACAAACTATATCTGACGAACACCACTCATTGGGATCTCGCACTATCGAACAATTGAATATTTAAAATCAACTACCGCTACTAGTTTAAACGCAGCGGAAGCTCTGAGAGCAAGCCCACAGCAGTCTCAACAGGTGGGTAAAGGTGTATAGGTGTGGGTGAAGGATGTAGATGTGAGTGAGAGGCATAGTAGTCAGTGGAGGGCATGGTATGCAGGATATTGTATGGTTTATTATAACAGTTTTCCAGTTGTACTGGTTTGTACTGGCAGTTTTTCTACCGGCAGTTTGCTGGTACAAACCAGTACAGTATACTAGTATATAGACCCAGTACAGTTCTTGAATTTGAACAGTTGGTATTTCACAGTTCAGTTCAGTTTGAGTGCGGATATCGTACCAGTTTGTACTGTTGCGAGGCTTGCTTTACCGTCCAATACTGCCGGATATTGCTCTATAATATCAGAGATCTCAATAGCCCAGCCCGGTTCATAGCAGCTCCAAAACTACACTCTCCGAGCAGTTTTACTACTCGACTGAACTGGGCGGAATCCAGCAGCTCCGAAGCAGTTTGAGCAGCATTCTGAGGGTTTTACGCTGTGTACTACGATTATGTATCTTCACATACAGTGAGTACGGTAGTCAGTATCCTCACCGTCTGAGAACGACCTGTATACTTCAAATTGACATCAACATTCATTTTCAGAACCTACCCTTCTGCAACCTCACCGCTAGTGCCACATGGTGTAAACCTAAGCGGGCCAATTAGACTCAACAATAACACTGACTACGGTCGAGCCGTAGTCGGGTTGGGCTATTGCGACCACTGACTCTATATTTTGTTCTACTAGGTTCGTTTGCTTTAGATGAAGTGGTATCTATTACCTAGCCTAAGATTACAATCCAAAAGAGACATGAGATTAATATCTTCACTGACTCCAATAGGGGCCAAGAGAACTCTGGTGATTGGCTCTCTCCCGCTTGAGATTCGTTATATTTGGGTTTTCCTTGGCCTTCTTCTTTCTCTCTTTGCGATCTTCCAAAAGGTCATCCCGTTCGTACTTCCAAACCACCAACTGCTGTGCCAAAGTCTTTTCAGGATCAGGGCAAAACTTTTCCAATGGTTCCCCTTTGTGCTTGGGATATGATTTTGCCATAGCAGCATACAACTTCGACATCTACACATATATCAGCTGCTGTAATACGTGGTACTGGGAATCATGCATAAATACCATGTCCGAGACTGTTTCTTGTCCCATATTCTGCATTGTATACGCAAGATCCAAGAACTCAGCATCCAGGGATGGATTGCGCGCTTCTTCGGAAGAAGTCACTTCAATTGAGATATCTCTCGCTTCAGATGGTAAACCCGGTGGTCCCATTTCACCAATCTGGGGTGAGGCTGATGAGTCAGGAGGTGAGTGTAGTGATTTTTGGGTAACAATGGGATTTGCGCGCGGTCTTCTTCGGTTAGGTTTTGGAGAGGCAGCCGGTAAGGATAGAAGTAGGTGTAGAGTATTTGTGTGCGGTCTTTTTTGGCCCTGGTTGGGTGGTGAGGAGAAGCTTCCCGGGGATGCTTGCACAGGTGGGTCAGAATGCATTCGAACTTCAAGCCACCACTAAAGATGTTAGATAGAATCTTGAAAACTACTGATAAATAGTACCCGTAGAGTCTCGCGTGGAACTCCTTTAAGCCGTCCTTGTGCAGTCCAAAGATCATCATCAGTCAGGCCTTGTCCGCGAACGTTGATCTCAGCGGCAAGCTTATCCAGATATCGCTTCGTAGCCTCTGGCATAGGCTGTTGTAACATCTCCGATACCAATTTAAGGGAGCTGGTGCCGCTCATGATTGTCGTTGTTGTCGCTATTGTCGTCGATGCTTAGTAGAAGAGCTAGAGCGAGAAAGCTTAATTGAGGGGGTGACTGATGTTCTAGTCCAGTCACGGAGGATGTCCCTCCGCGGAGAGACCGGTCCAGTCACGGAGTCCCACCCTCAGTGACTGGACTGGTTCATTCACGGAGCGTACCCCTGCACCCCACCTCCGTGAATGGACTGGTCCATTCACCGAGTGTACACTCGGTGAATGCTCTGCACACATATTTGCCCACACATGTATGCACACACAGTTGGCCATATCCAGCTGAATTAAATCAACGCAATTGCATTCAGCCCAGCACAACTACGTGCATTCAGCCCAGCGCAACTACGTACATTCAGCCCAGTTCAACTATATACCTTCAACCCAGCGCAAGTGAGGATTGTATGCCTAGCCAATTATATCTGTGATGATGCTCATGATCTAAATACACTCTGTCTTGTTTGTTTGTTTGTTTTAATCATACTATATTCACTCTATTTAGAGTATGACAGACCAAACATACACTCTGTCTGTTCATATATAAGTCGCTGATTCTGCCATCGGAGCTTTCTACATCTACATTCTTCATTAATAACCAGTGTTCTCAACCGTCCCGTCCGACGGCCGTCCCCGGCCGTCCGTCCGAGATTTCTCCAGGACGGACGGGACGGCGCCAAGGCCGTCCGTCTCCGTCCTTACTCAAGACGGACGGATGTCGGCCGTCATCCACCGTCATTGGGCGGTTACTGTATATCTTTAGACTAAACCCAATCAAGCCCGATAATGTTCTACAGGCTTCGGAATAAATGAAATCCTGGGTGCCGAGGGTGTAATCTTTGGAGAAACAGAGTCAGAAATGGTATGGATGGAGCAGATGCTCACAGATCTTGAATCACGGTCAGAATAGTAATTGAAATTATTTTCGTATGATTTTTGTTATATGCGCTAAGACTTCTCCGTCGACGGCCGTCCCTTCCGTCCGTCTCCGTCCAGCCTCAAAAAGACGGCGCCGTCTCCGTCCTGCTGTTGGACGGACGGATTCTTGCCGTCCGTCCCCGTCCTGACCAATCCTGGACGGACGGGACGGTTGCGAACACTGTCAGTAACTTCCAAATATTGAAACTCACATTACCTTTGCCATTCAGCAATAACCACTACGTCCTCTATCTTCATAATCATGGCTTTATCTGACCCTACATCAATTCCCAATAGCCCTTCAGCACTGAAGCTCGTGATTCTTTCTTGCAGTATAGCAATTCCTCCAGGCACAAGAATCGATACCGCTTGGATCGATTCGATCACTGCAAAACATGTTCAACAACACGATATGCGAAAACAGCAGCTCAACTGGAGGCTATAGTTGTCAAGGAACTCTGGGAACAACTTCAAATTGATCTGATTGATGTTCGTCATTTGGGCCAGAAATTCAATTGGTGCTTGCATGTACGGGATCATTTCAGTAAATTCCCGGCTGCCTATCCAATGGAGTCGAATAAAAGCGAGAGTGTTCCGTTATACTTAGGAAGATTTATCGGAATCTTTTGAATCTCAGGAATACTGCAATGTGACAATGGAACTGAGTTTAAAGGAGCATGTGACCGTTTTGTAAAACACCACGGTATATCGGTAGTCCACAGCAAGCCTTATACCCCACGGACCAATGGACTTATTGAACAGCCAGATGAAGCACTGAATGTTGACTAAAGATTTGGCCCGAAAGGCCTACGAGTTTCTAGATGGCTAGCGAAGCTGCTAGAATACACAGGAGAGTGATTACTAATGATTGCTAAGTCGCCGAGTAGACTCATACATGATGAGTCACTCGCCACCTGCATAGCCACTGATGATTTGTAATGTATGTTCGCGATGGTTTCTCCGCGGAACCTCAGTTTTCCTTGTGTATATAAAGCATAAATTTCTCCTGTAGTTAGAGAGAATAGACAGACAGATTAGATCTTCTCCTCCTACCCTCAAGATCGTCTCAACACTGAAGACTAAGATGCTTGCGTGGATGACCGAGATGGAATCAATAGAATAGTGGCTGGCACTTCCGGAGGCCATACTCTCAATGAATCGGCAGGTTCACTCAACAACAGTACTGCTTTCAATATTAAACGGAAGACAACATCACCTAGTAGGCCCAGTCACAATTAAAAGCGACTTCGAGCAAATACACAAGGCGAGGCAACAGCGCAAACATACTGCACTATTGATGATGATGTCAACAAGAGCGCAGAGGAAAACGACGAAAGTGATTTGACAGAACTAGATATTGAGGAAGGAGAGGGTCTCGAGGAATACAAGGATGTGGACCAGCAGGAGGAGGCAGAGGACGATGTAGAGGAAGAGGGCAACGATGAAGAAGAGCTGGTTTCGAGTCAGGATATAGAGCACAGTGTAATTGTAGTCAGTTGCACCACGACGTTGAGTGTAATTAGCACTTTGAAAGTATGCTCCGCAAATGAACCAGTCCAGTCACGGAGGTGGGGTGCAGGGGTACACTCCGCGAATGAACCAGTCCAGTCACTGAGGGTGGGACTCCGTGACTGGACCGGTCTCTCCGCGGAGGGACATCCTCCGTGACTGGACTAGAACAACTGACACCTTAAGCCGCCAAGCCTTGGCACCCATTGCCACTACTTTTCGCTACGCGGCGCTACTGCATTCCGATAACCTTAATCGTCCACACCATTACTAGCTGCTGCGTTCCGATAACCATGGCTAAAGGCACTGCCAAGGTATGTGCTTATCGATTGGTTTATCGAATAAGGGTGAATAAGCGAATGTTAACGTGGCATAGCTTGTCCATTCGGTCGCTCCTACCGAGCAGCTCTCTCGTCACAAACAGCAGTTGAGGAAGCGAATCTGCGACTATATTCTCACTACCGTCACCAATGATGGTACCGAAATTGATGAGGAGGAAGTGAAGCGCAGAATCTTCTTGGAGGAGTCCAGGGGCAGGACCTACGCTATTACCAGTGTTCTCAACCGTCCCGTCCATCCGAGATTCCTCCAGGACGGACGGGACGGCGCCAAGGCCGTCAGTCCCGTCCTTACTCAAGACGGACGGAATGTCGGCCGTCATCCACCGTCATTGGGCGGTTACTGTATATCTTTAGACGAAACCCAATCAAACCCGGTAATGTTATACAGGCTTCGGAATGTATGACATCCTTGGTACAGAAGGCTTAATCTTTGGAGGAACAGAGTCAGATATGGTATGGATGGAATAGATCCTCACAGATCTTGCATCACGGTCAGAATTGTAATTGAAATTATTTTCGAATAATTTTTATGTACGCTAAGACTTCTCCGTCGACGGCCGTCCTTTCCGTCCGTCTCTGTCCAGCCTCAAAAGACGGTGCCGTCTCCGTCCTGCTCTCGGACGGACGGGACGGTTGTGAACACTGACTATTACTAAAACAGAGACTGATATCATCATCCATCACGTTTGGGATCTTGGCTCGAACGGTGTTGGAGAGAAAAGAAAGATGAGGAAACTGTTTTTGGAATGTGCTTTGCAGCCTGGCGCTATTGCCAGACGTGACAGGATCACTGTAAGCGGCATTACATCTCGGTAGTGTTCAATACTTTTTATAATCATGCAATGTAGACTAAAGTCGCAAACATCTATCATACCTACCGCAAGACCAAGGAAATGTTTGAGGACGATGAGCAGGATGTTCCCGCATTGGCGACACGTCTTTCGGGCCGTTTGGATGCATTCAAGAACCATACTGGTGCATGGGATGCTTTGGCTGAGCAAGGTCTTTACCCTGAAGATGACGGCGAGGGTGAAGAAGAGGAATTGTTGTTCTACCATGAATGAGTACGTTAAAACAAAATTGGTATTATATTGTCGGGAATTGCAATCTAAAAAAACGATTGAGAGTAGTGCGCAGTATTGGACAGTAATCGGTAATACCGATCGGTAATACATTTCTAAATCATCGTTGCAATACTGTTGTGTATAGCGCATTATTGAACATTATTGATCAAGTTCGAGTAGTAGTGTGTAGTATTGAACAGTAATCGGTAATACCGATCGGTAATACATTTCTACATCATCGTTTCAATACTGTCGTATATAGTGCAGTATTAGACATATTGATCAAGTATTGGACAATAATCGGTATTACTGATATGTAATAAATATAACTGTTCACAATACTGTCGTATAGTATTGAGTACTGATCGATCGATTATTTGCATTACGATTACAGATATATATTTGTCAGTATCGACCAATACAAGCGAAGTTCACCTTCAGATAAGTATTCAAAACATTTCGATAATGTGCAGTAGTTAGTGAGCAAAAATGGATGGTAATGTTCATTACGCTGCGGTAAACATTAGTATTTTAATACTGCCGTGTATAGATTGGTGTTGATCAGTATTGTATATTATCATTAAATTTTAGTTTCCTATATACTGGTCAGTATCCCCCAGATCATAGATATTAAGTTCGAGTGCATTTTGGGCCATGGTAACCGACTCCCCACACCATAGAATAAGAATGACATATTTGTGGTCCTTCAAAATTGAGTGGGAACTGATCTCCTGAGTGTGAGCTATGATCAAGCCAACCTACAGACTGTGAAAATGTGGGGATGTGGTTAAATATGCCACTTGAATGTAGGAGTTGAATTCATATTCAGAAACCACCAGAACCAGAATCATGTCTGACAGACAACTGCGCCTGCAACCCTCCAATATATCCTACACAACTATACTTCAGATGATGACTTTCGACACCACCTGACAGTTCTGCCTCAGCGTCTCCCACCAAAAGCGCACCCAAGCGAAGAAACGACGAGTCAGCAGCAGCCAAGGCGCGGTGGGAGGCCGACAAATGCAGTAAGCACTTCGGCTACAGACTGAAGGGCAAGGCAGGCAGTAAGAGACCCATCCCAATGGCAAGTGCAAAGTCATTGGCAACCCGATTCTACCGACTAAAATGCGGACATGCACCTACTGGAGCTTACCTCAAACGGTTCGGACACCGGGATGACGACAAGTGCTGGTGGTGCGGAGGGACGGCGGCCCAGACGCGGGAGCATCTTTTCCATCACTGCGGCCATTGGAAACACCAGCAGCAGGAGCTCTGGAAGAAGGTGGGGAAGGCAACGGGCTGGAAAGCAGGCAGGTGTCGGCAGGTACAGATATCTGAGCTCATTTCCATGGAGATATGTGACAAGGCGGTGATGGACTTCCTGGCGGCCACGGACGTTGGGAAGTTCCCGCCTACGTGAGGCATGGAGCATGGAGGTCGTTGGTGTCTATCGTTTGCTTTTCTTTTGTCATGGAGGGTGGTCAGTCATTCATATTTCTTTTGTCAGCGGGGATGAAGGGTAGTAGGTGGGAGCTCCGCCATCTAACCGGCTCTCCCAGAGGCGGAGGTGTTAAGGGTCCTGTTATACTCTAGCTAGAGTAAATACAGTATCAATAAACAACAAAACAACGGCGAGTCACCGAGAATCACTCGACTGCGCCGACGGACCCACAAATGAACACCCAGCATCCTAAGACCTTATCGGAAGCTATCATCTTTATTCCTATAGCTCCTATTACTCCACCCCACCGTGCCTATAATACCTTACCACTATATATGTGTTCCGTACAGTGACCAACTTGTGACGGCTTGCAATCTGGAGTATTCCGGGCCGCGACCTGGGGACGGTTTGCATCTCGGAAGTCCATCTGTGAGCCTTGAAGTTCTTCCTGACCCCGGATTATGTTTAGATGCTTGCAAGTGCAAAAAATAATACCCGCTCTCAGCACCCTAGAGGTTCTGCGGAGATGATAAAGTGGTGTTACTTTGTATGTACGAATAGATGCTTGATTCTAATGGTATCTATGTCGGAATCTATGGTCTATATACAGCCTGACATACAGTCTAGAACTCAGATGCTTATGCACTATTACATATCCTTGTTTCGTATCTTCATGCAAGATCTCATACAAGATCCTGTTACATATATGCAACAAGTGGTAAGTGGTAAGTGGCGAGTGAGTAATCATGTATGAGTCTTCTTGGTGGCTCAGTGCATTGGCGCCTTACTTCAGAACATTCTTAGCAGCCTGATGGCCCAGGCAAAATCCTGAGTCAACACTCATCTCACAGATATATCAGCAGTGGAATTGGAAGCTAGAAGAAGAAAATGAAGACAAAGCGGCGAAAAATACCGTGTTCCAGAAGTATAAAGAGAGCAAGATATCCTCATAATAGGCATTCTAACTCCCAATATCACTGGCAGTCAAATATCCTTCATCTTCTTGCTCTCCACTTCTATTCAAATCTCTACGCCACCATTCTCAGACTTGTTGGATTTCCTCCGCACAATATGTCAACCGCAGATGTATTTTATACTGAAATATTGAAATTGTATGTTGTCCAATGAGAAACTGTAGTGAAGCTCTATGTAGGAGAATGAGATGTATTTGAATTGGTAAATGATCATTATGCTGGCCTTGCAGATAGTACTAGTAGCTGTGATTGTATGCGGTTGGTGATTGGAGACGGTTCACGAACGCTCACTAGTCTGTGATATGTTCTGTATATGTTGCGAACTGGCGACCGCAGTTCGCGAACCGAAATGGTTGCCAATGGTACGGAACATATGCACAATCTTGATGGGGTAGAGCCGGTTGACATTTTGAGGTTGTTTATGACCACACCACTTCTGCAAGAGATGGCTATCAATACCAATGCGTATGCTCAACAGAAAACAACAGATGCTACAGAGGATGTTGGGAGGAAGTGGAAAGAGGTCACCCCAGAAGAGCTTAGAGTTTGGTTGGGTATTACTATATATATGGGAGTGCATTGTGCACCTGCAGTTCGTGATTACTGGAAGCATGATGGTCTTAACCCCACCCACCCAATCACCGACTACATGAGCCAAACTCGGTAAGAGCAAATTAAACGCTATTTCCATGTGAATCATCCAGAAGATTCTGCGCTTTTACCAACTGGACGGAGGTTATGGCACAGTAAAGTTGATCTGATTCTGGAGCAGCTTCGGAAAAGCTCCAAGGCTTACCGAATGCCTTCCACCCATATAGCCTTGGGCGAAGCCATGATACGAGCTACTGGACATAACCCTGATACATACATGATGTCCAGCAAGCCGATAGAGCAAGGATTTAAGTTTCATGTGGTTGCAGAGCACGGATATGTATGGGACTTTCAACCAACTTCAAACCAAACCGGGCCAGATCCTGTACCTTCCGTCGAAAAACTAACTTGTTGAGAGCAAATCAGAGAAGAAGTGTTGCATGTATACTTAGAACATCAGCATCAGCCTCCGAGGGACCGAGAGAATACTGGCTGACAAGCTGATGGAACTCGGCCGAAGCCTCGGTGGTACTACGACTTACGAATACGGGATTATGGGGCTTAGCACGATAAAGATAGAAGAGCTGGTACGGATACACATGGGAAAGTGTATATATATATATATGGCCTTCATGGCCTCGTAGATGGTCAATCAAACAACTAAAGTAACAAGAAGAACGAATGTACTGAATTGTCTACCGTACAAAGAGAAGAGAAAGTAGCTGGCTTATATACCAAAGAAATGTACACCTAACCCAGAGACCCGAGTGCTATCTTATGTAAAGCTGTAGAGCTAGGCTTCGTTGAACTCACATCCGGAACTAGCCACTCGGTCAAAATAACTCCACCACTGATACCAGATCTCTACTTAGCGCCTCCAGCAATCACAGGAACTCCTTCGGTCGAACTTCTGTCAACATAACTGCTACCGGAGAGGTAGTATATCACCTTGTTGGCCAGCTTCCGAGGTCAAAGTACTGGATCGTGTATTTGGATAACTTTTACACCACTCTGCCACTGCTAGGAAGGTTGCGTCATGATTTAAAGGTTCTTTCACTTTGTTTTTCCTCGGATGGATACAATGGGTCTCTTTCTTTCTTTCTTTCTTTGTTTCTTTTGGGATGGCCATCCCTTATCAGGCTACGGTTGTACTCTTTCCCTACCTACTGAAGTCACAATAAGGAGGAGGGTTTTGATGAGGCACCGGAGAATATCATTTGGTCTTCTACGAACTATAGGAAGAAGGGGAAGTGTTGCATATATACATCAGGATCTTGTATGATCATGACTGAACGGCCGGAAGGCCAAAGAAATGTTTTGACCTTTGTTTGGAGTATCTAGAATGTTCGTCTCTTTGTTCCTTTGTCGTTGGGTTATTGCCTCAGGGCTTGTTCTCTTTGTCGCGACACTAGTATATATATAGAGGTTGTCTACTCTCTAGACCTTAATGCAATTAAGCTTCTATTCATCACTCTAAGTAACAATTGGTGTTAAATATAGAGATGACCGTAATCTCGAATTAGTAGATTGGAGGATTACGATGAGATGACTCGGAGATGAGATGAGAAACCAGGAGGAGCTGAACCCCGTATAGGGCATACAAGCTGAAGGGCTGAAGATGGATCGTAAGGAATGGGAATGTGTGTGCGCACATGTGTAGAAAGGAGTAGCTTCCATGTACATGTATATAGGCGTAGATAGAGTACGCCTATGAATGAAGCAAGCAACTACAATCATCTACAATTCTAACAATTGGCGCTGGCTTTGAGACGAGTGATATCCAATGATATCTTTGTTCAAATAGTGATGCTAGAGAAGCTTGATTGTATGTAATCTACGAGGGCCATAAGGCCATATATATATGAGAGTACAAGTACGGATGAATGCCATCAGCCAGTATCAGAGTCAATAGTCATCTCCGGCCATACGAGACATCGCCGTCTCCGTCATCTCCGGCCATACAAGACACCGTCATCTCCGGCCATTCAAGACACCGTCTCCGGCTGAGACCTGTATATGCAATAATCTTTGTTGCGATATTGAAGGGGAGAACCGTGTGTATAGACTAAGATACACAGTCAAGAGAGTGAAGAGAGAGAGAGAAGGAGAAAGACTCGAGATATATACAAGAGAGTGGTGGCGACTATTGCGTAACCTTTGCCACTCTTGATTTCCAAGCAACAATCTTTGTTACTTAGAGTGATGAAAAGAACCTTGATTGCATTAAGGTCTAGAGAGTAGACAACCTCTATATATATACTAGTGTCGCAACAAAGAGAACAAGCCCTGAGGCAATAACCCAAAGACAAAGGAACAAAGAGACGAACATTCTAGATACTCCAAACAAAGGACAAAACATTTCCGTGGCCTTCCGGCCTTTAGTCATGATCATACAAGATCCTGATGTTTATATGCAACACTTCCCCCTCTTCCTATAGTTCGTAGGAAGACCAAATGATATCCTCCGGTGCCTCATTAAAACCCTCCTCCTGAGCGACTGCGGTAGGTAGGGAAAGAGTGCATCCTTAGCCTGATAAGGGACAGCCATCCCAAAAAGGAAGAAACCCATAGTATCCGTCCAAAAAACAAAGTGAAAGAACCTTAAATTTAACCTCAAATCGACCTCCTCCGTTTCGAGTGTGCACATCCACTAAAGTCGTGGATCCATTACCACAATCCCATCGCTTTGGTGAACTTTTGATGTTTATCTCTTGCAAGTGCTTTAGTGAAGATGTCGGCTGTATTTTCATTAGTTGAGATCCAAGAGTAGTTGACGATGCCGCATTCGTGGAGATGTCGGCTGTTGTGGTAGCAAACGTCGATATGCTTGGTTCAGCCTTTATAACGCCTTCAGTGATGTGTGCCAGGGCTCCTTGAGAATCGCAATAGATCGGGAGAGGTTCAAGATTTTCGCCGAGGTCTTTGTGAAGTTGAAGTAGCCAGCGAGCCTCTGTAGAGGCTTCCGAGCAAGCAATGTATTCAGCCTCGAGAGTTGAAGTTGCGACTAAGTCCTGTTTCCGTGCTTGCCATGAGATTGGGCCGTTGGAGATGAAGATATGTCCGCCTTGTGATTTTCGATCGGCACTATCGGAAGCCCATTCGGAGTCGGTATATCCAGTAAGTGAATTCTGGCCGGTATAGTGGAGTCGGTGGTTCTTGGTGGCTTTGAGATATCGTAAAACTCTTTTGGCAGCTGTGAGGTGAGTGTTGTACGGCTTGGAATTGTATCGACTAAGAGCGGCCACTGCAAAAGATATGTCGGGCCTGGTGGCTAGGGCGATGTACATTAGAGAGCCGACGATTGCTTGATATTCCCTGGGATCAACTTCCCCCTCGTCTGGCTCAACGAGGTCTAATTTGACTTTATCGTCGAGTGGAGTTAAGGCATTATGGGCATTTTCCATGTGAAATCGTTTGAGAATCGAATCAATGAAGATCCTTTGGCAGAGGCTAATCGAGCCGTTTCTTGATGGATTTCGATGCCGAGGAATTGGCGAGCCGGCCCGAGGTTGGTGATCTTGTAGACTTCTGCGAGCTTCGCCTTGATATTTCGGCATCTTTTGCTGCAGTCGGTGCGTAGGCCAATAGCATGTCGTCAACGTAAAGGAGCAGAAGAATATCACCGACATTGGTATGTAAAGATTGGGATCGGTTTCCGATTGGATGAAGTCTAAAGAGAGTAGAAAAGCGTTTATATGTCGGTACCATAGTCGTGGTGCTTGTTTCAGTCCATAGAGAGCCTTGTTTAGACGTACGATCCTACCTGCGAAAGGCCATCCTTCTGGGAGTTCCATGTGGATTGTGTTATCGTCGACTTCGGGATTTAGGAATGCGGTGACGACGTCAAGATGGTCAATGATCCAGCCCTCTCGTGCAGCAAGGCTTATAAGGAGTCTGAAAGTCGTTAATTTGCCAACGGGGGCATACGTCTCACCATAGTCTGTTTGTTCATAGCCTTTGATCACTAGCCTGGCTTTGTAACGTGTCGACCCATCGGGATTTCGTTTCGTCTTGAACACCCATTTGGAGCCAATCGGCTTGGTCGGAGTAGGATCGTTGCGATTGAGATGTGAATTATTGATTGTTGTAAAGGTCTCATTTCGTTGAATTGAATTGGCTTCTTCAAGGATCGCTGCTTCCCATTCGTGTTTTAGTGGCCCTGACATGGCCTCATCGTATGTTCGGGGATCATCATTGACTGTAGTTGATGTTAGAGCACTGTGTATCAGTTCGGAGATGTTGACTTGTGCTTTTGTCGAGCTTCTGGTAACTCTATCAGTTGATACAATCGCTGGGGCTTTTGGCTTCTTTTTAGCCGCGACGGTTCGTCGCACAGAGTTGATCTGCCTTCGTATACTTCTATTTGTAGTTATCTCGTCTCTAGATGGGGCTTGGTCATGAGAATCGAGAGTCTGATGGCGACTACCAGTTTGCACATCAGTGTATGTATGGGTATGGGCGTCCTCGTCAGGAGCCATGTGTGTAAGGCCTACTTTTCCAACACCTGCAGCAGGTGGGCTTCGGTCTCCCTGCCCATCATGATTGTGCCCAGTTGTGTGTGTTGGGAGACCGGCGTCAGCTCCAGCCGTATGATCGGGGGCGACTTTTCCACTTCTAGTGCGGCCGTGAGAGATGCTGTCACCCGCTCTACTTCTCGAGTGCGGCCTGTGATCATCTCCTGATCCGTTCCACTAGGATCTTTGTCAATCATCTCCGTATGTACTTCTTCTTTGGTAGATCAAATATATCAATTGCGGTAGTCTCTGCATGTGTCTCGTGTTTTCATTTTAGTGATTGTGGGCATGATACTATGCATTTCTCTCTTCGTCAAAATGACTGTGATTGAGTCCTTATCGTCTTAATTCTAGATACCAGATCCTCTATGTAGTGGTGCATCATGTACATAACCGACCATCATGCAGCCGGGTTTAGATCTTGGGCCGAGTTTCTTGTTGATACGCTGGCGATCTGGTATTAATCGACTACATCGGCATCCGAAATGACGAAGATGATCAAGTGGACTTATAATTATTGGCTTTCGAGTGGGTCATCAGGCGGTTTATCGATTCCGGCTGTCCTAGCTGTCAAGATTTCGTACGGAGTTCATATGACCTTGTAGCCATTTGATCGTCTCCTTAGTTAGGCCCTCGTTCGGCATTCGCTGGTGTAGATATACGGCCGCGTTCACTGCTTCCCCCCGAATTGTGCGGTGCTTGTGAGTGCGGATCATATATCTGCCTCCACTGGAATCGTTCTGACCATTCTCTCCGCACACCGTTTTGGTGGTGAGCATATGGAGTGCACAATTTATAGCAGTATCACGTGCAGCTAGGAGAATCCGGAACAGCTTGTTATCGAATTCTCCTCCGCCGTTGTCACATCGCAATCGTTGTATTCTGTAGCCTGTGTTATATGCGTCTACATTAGCTTGAAATACTGATATGCAGAGATGCAAGATTCTTGTTTCTTATCCGGGAGTAGAGAGACTGTTGTCCAGCGTGTGTAGTCATCCATGAAGAGAATGTAGTGTAAATGACCCGCCTTTGTCAGAGTTCTAAATGGGCCGCATGTGTCGGAGTGGTTAGTTCGAACGGCTTGGTTCGTCGTCGAACCATGGTATATATAATTTCCGCTTATGGTTCGCCTGGGTGCAAATGTGTATTTTGCGAGTTTAAGATCCCAGAGTGGTCATTAAGGCTTGTCATTGCACCATGGTGTAGATGGGCCAATCGACGATGCCACAGGCGCGAGATGATCAATGATTGTCTGGGTGGAAATAGTTAAGTAGGTCCACTTGTGGCTGGCTTCCACTAGTTTCGGAGTTGAGTGCATCAGCGTGTGATTGAAGCAAGCAGAGATCTCCGACTCGATTTGCAGTAAGTGTGATAGTGTTCAATGATATGGAGCAGATGCCTCGTCGAAAGGTAGTTGTGATGTTGGAGCTGTAAGCTGGTTGATTGAGAGTAAAGATAAATGAAATGTAGGTATATAGAGTGCTTCCAGTCATAAAGTAGTCAATTGCTGTGATATGTCAATGCGACCATGGTGGTAGCTATTACCATTGTTTCATCTCCGATTTAATGGAGATTGGAGATGCCAGTCTTTTATAGGAAACGAATGAGTTATGATCGTTACACATCTGGTGAGAAGCACCTGAATCTACGATCCAGATTGTGGAGGTAATAGCGGAGAATGAAGAATTTGTGGTGGACAGGATGACATATTCGGTGTGGCCACTGGTGGCTTGTTCGGTGTCAACGGATAGTCATAAACGGTCATCTCCAGCGGAGATGCCGTGCTGGGCCAGTGGTGCGTTTGCTTCCACCATTTTGTTGTTACGGCAGGTGTTTCGTTTCATGACCTGATTTTGGGCATCATACCTCTCTGGCGTACGTGGCATTCGGTATAACATGACCTGGTTTTCCGCTGTAGAAGCATAACCTGTCGTCTTCCTCCTTGAAGCTGATGCTGCCGCAGTATGTGCCGCGCCGATTGACGATTCCAGAATTCTCTGTGCTATGGATATTCATTTTGCCGTGCGTGCAACAGTATTCATTACCATCATTCTCATTATTTCTCTTCATCGATTTCCGTAGCCTCGCCTGTTGCCACGGCCACGTCTACAGCCACAACCACGGCCTCGGCCTTTGAAGCCGCCTCATTGTGTGTAGAGTGCTGATCCTGTGGTGGCGTCTCCAATTTCATTGGTGATGGCTGTAGTTTCTTCATCCTCTTTTAAAGTATCCATGACTTCTTCGACTGTTGGAATAGGAGATTGACGCTGTAAGATTTTTACCATCGTGGCATACTGTCCTGGCAAAGTGGTATATATGTGTGTGTGTAGTTCAACATCGGAGATACCTTCTGTCATCCGGCTGGCTGATGGCGGAAACCCAGGAGCTTATTGAGGTAATGTTGGAGTGGTCGATCCTTTTGAGGTCGAGTCATGCGCAATTTGCAGAGAAGTGCCGTTCGCCCGATGAGTGTTGTTGTATTATCAAGGCACCCTTGAGGAGTGTGCCACATCATTCGTAGGATTCGCATGCCCTTGAGGTCGGTTCCAATGCCCAGAGAGCAGGAGTGTAGTATAGAGGTGGCGGCCTGGGCCTCACGGGCCTTCCAATTGGTATAGTTGATATTCAGTGTCTGGGGTTCGGGTTCTTCTCCAGTGACGATGTTGTATGCTCCCATGGTTGTGAGAACAAGTATCATGTTCTCTACCCACAAATTATAGTTAAGGTGAGTAAGAAGGAGGTGTTGACCCCATTGGGTCTTGTTGTTGTTCGGGAGGCTGGAGGTTGGAATAGAGATTGTGAGATATCTTCGTGGTGGTGTTGAGTATGAATTAGATTGTTTGTTTTGATGTTTTACTGTCGTTGCTAGGGTGACGGGGTTTCAGTGGTACGGATAAGGTTAGATGACGTGATTATAGTGTAAGGAGTAACCAAAAGTGGTATAGAGTGTTTCAGGCAGGGATAATTGATTTTTAGATGATTGCGACCGCCGGGCTCATAACCTGTCATTCAGAGTGATGAAAAGAACGTTGATTGCATCAAGGTCTAGAGAGTAGACAACCTCTATATATATACTAGTGTCGCGACAAAGAAAAGCCCTGAGGCAATAACCCAAAGACAAAGAAACAAAGACACAAACATTCCAGATACTCCAAACAAAGGACAGACATTTCCGTGGCCTTCTGGCTCTTTAGTCATGATCTACAAGATCCTGATGTATATATGCAACAACCGGGCCGGCCAGGCATCTCTCCTGAAAAGCCCGCGCTAAGGGTGGCCGGCCAGGCTTGATATATAGCCCGCAGGCCGGGCCTAAAGACGTCAGGGCCGGCCCGGCCCGGCCCGTTTCGAACACTGTTTGTACCAAATACAACCGCAGCGGATCGCGATGAAATCGAGTGTGATTTTGCAGCCTCCCCCCGCACGCATGTCCAGTCAATATCTATGTTGAGTGACAAAACCAAATACGTCCCACATAGTCCATGAACTCTATTTTCAATACGTACACGGAGAAAGGCAACGCATTCGAGCTCTTATCGATTTCGGCGCTACAAGCATCTTTCTGGCGCCCAGACTGCTTCGGCGACTTGGACTGCGATCAGAACCAGCACACATCACCACTTTAGGCCATGATAGCCGGGTAATGAGGTCGGAGAAAAATCGTCGGAAAACGACACTCTCATGTCAGTATTTTGAACATTTGGCGCCAGTTGACGAACTGGATGTCATCGTTGTGCCTATGACGGCTTACGATCTCGTACTTGGCCTTCCTTGGTTCCAATCTAGGAATCCTGAAATCGACAGGTCTAAAGGTCAGTTGTTAGGTTTGCGAACGCCGGTTGAGAACTCCGGAAAGGATCAGACTATCACTTTGCTACCCCAGGGAGATGGGAGTGCGGAAGATGTTGCTTGCAAATCACCCCCGGCCGTTGATATCCAGTTTCTGGGGGCCACCGCATTCGATGACCTACTTGCTAGTAACGAGGTCGCCGCAGCCTTCGCCATATGAATTGACAAGGGCACCGGTATGCCGTGAGCATCAACAATGTCTGAGGGCGTCACCTCGGAAGAATTAGGTGAGACGAGCCCTGGTTGATGCTGAATGGACGAGCAGGGAGCAGCGGCGGTAGTTGCGGCCGAAGGGGGTACACAGAGGGACCCGAATGACTGCTGCCAGCTCGTCGCGAGACGAAGGGAGTGCCCGGACGACGGGGCTTGGCCCTATTGTTGGGAACCGTTCCGATCCAGCCTCCTGGGACCCCTACCCCTCTCCAATCTTGCCAGAATCGTGTTACAAGCAGAGGCTGACCGACATCAGGAGAAGGCAATGCGTAGATGGTATTCACTGACGACGGAGTGCGTATCCCGTCTCAATATCGAGACATTGTGGAGGTCTTCAGCAAGACCAAGGCAGATATACTCCCTCCACACCGACCAGTCGATGATGCAATTGAGCTAGATCCGGGGTTCAAATTACCATACAGGCGGATCTACAACCTATCAGAGTTTGAGCTGAAAACGTCGAAAGCCTACATCGAAACGAACCTAGCCAACAGCTTTATCCAGCGGTCATGATGACTGGCAGCAGTGCCGATTTCATTCGCCAAGAAGAAGGACGCAGGCCTGCTGCTGTGTGTTGACTATCGAGCACTCAACTTAGGCACAGTAACGAATCGATACCGCCTTCCACTGATCTCGGAAATGCTTGATTGTGTGCGCGGTGCTCGGATCTTTGCCAGGCTCGACCTCCAGAATGCCTACCATCTCATCCGTATCAAGGAAGGCGACGAGTACAACACGGCGTTTCGAACCCGCTGCAGCCAATTGGAATACCTGGTTATGCCCTTCAGATTAACGAAAGCCCCGGCCTCCTTCCAAGGTTGCATTGACGACTGCCTGCGCCCTTATATCAACGACTTCACCATGTGCGACCTGGATAACATACTCATTACTTGACGAGCGAAACAGAGCATGAGGAGCACGTACAAAAAGTGCTAGAACGACTGCGGGAATTCGGCCCCTCTTGCAAAGCGGAAAAGTTTTAATTCGGAGTCTCGGATGGTGTCTTTGTCGGATTTCTCATCAACTCAGGAGGGATCAGGATGGAATCAGACAGGACATCTACGATTGAGGATTGGCCGACCCCGAAGTCAGTTCGGGATGTACAAGTGCTTCTTTGATTTGCAAACTTCCTCCGACCGTTCATCCGGATATATGCCAAGGTTAGGTTTCCCCAGATGGAGTTACTGAAATGAGTAGAGACTGCAGACAAAACGAAACACAGCCAGAAGTGAAACAAAACCAGATACAAATGGGAGTAGACTCGGGATGCCGAACTCGCGTTGGGGAAGCTACCAAAGTCCTTTACCGAGGCACCGATTCTCCGACATTTCGACCCGCACAAGCCGATCATCCTGCAGACCAATGCCAGCTGCTCCGCAATTGGCAGCATTCTCAATCAGTTCGAGGGATTCGGAATCCTCCGACCTGTCAACTTTTACTCCAGAAAATCCTGTACTGCCGAACAGAACTACGACACGTACGATCGGGAGCTCCTAGCGATTGTGGAAAAGATGAAACAATGGCGACATTACCTCGAAGGAGCAAATCATAAGATTCTACTGCAATACGATCATAAGAACCTTGAGTATTTCCAAACCTCCAAAGTGCTATCCCGAAGGCTGGCTAGATGGGCAGAGATACTGTCCTCATATGACTTTGTTATCAAACACCTAGAGGGCAAGAAGATCACGGCAGATCGACCTTCAAGACGACCTGACTACGAGATTGGATACGAGAGACCGATTGCACAGCTATTGGCAACACTAGCAGCCACTGTGGAACCGTACGATGACCTCCTACCAGCAATCAAGACAGCACAGGCCTCCGACTAGTTGGCCGCCGATGTGAACCGCAGGATCGTCGGTACTCCAATGGTCGGACTCCGTGATATACCGAGACAGGCTGACCACTCGAGTAAAGAATGGAAAGTCACCGCAGGAGCTCTGTCCAAGGAAGGGAGGACATACATACCGGCAGATCACATACTCCGCAGCCAAGTGATAAGTCTTTTCCCTGACAACCTTGAATCCGGCCACTTTGGAGCTGTTAAAACTGCAGAATTGGTATCGAGAGACTTCTATTGGCCTGCGATGGACACTACAGTACAGAAAGACGTCACTGACTGCGAGTTATGCCACCGAATCAAGGCACCACACCACGCCCACCAAGGACTCAACATGCCGTTACAACCACATTCTCGACCATGGGAGGGAGTCACGATGGACTTCGTTACTGACCATCCCGAGTCAACAGCTTCCATGGACACGGGGATCTTGGTAAGAGTCGATCGATTGACAACGATGGCGACCTACCTCCTCTGCCGAAATCATATCGACTCCTCGGAATTGGCATGGATGTATTTCGAACACGTGATCTGCAAACGTGGCATTCCAGAGAATATCGTGACTGATCGCGTGAAAGAGTTCACCAGTTGATTCTGGAACCGAGTCTGCTCAAATCTGTGCATTAATCACCGACTCTCCACCACTTTCCACCCGCACACCGATGGCCACACGGAACGGCAGAACCAGACCATGGAGCAGTAATTACAGGCTTTCTGCAATTACGAGCAGGACAATTGAGTCGAACTCTTACCGCTAGCCGAGTTCGCATACAATAACTCTATCTACCACTCAACTTGCATGACGCCGTTCTGGGTCAACTACCAGTACCACCCGTCAATGCAGTTTAAACCACCAATGGTCCCATTGAACTTGAGGACAGAAATACGGACTGATGCAATCGCTGCGGGACTGGAAGTGACTGACCGCCTTCACAAAGAAAACTTGCTCGAAGCTCATACGCGGCAATCCAAGTACGCCGGCGGGAAAGAAATGACTTTCGGGGTTGGAGACAAAGTGTGGCTTTCGACTCGCAATTTCAAAATGACCAGACTATCAAACAATCTTGATCACAAGCACACTGGACTGTACACGGTAAGTAAGATGATCAATGATAATGCTTACAAATTAGACATGCCAAAGACGATGCGAAATCACAACGTTTTCCATTTATCGCAACCCGATCGGTACACTCCTCTAGTCACAGGCCAGCCACCATTGGAGCCAAACCCAGTCATAGTCGACGATCTCGATGAGGAGTGGGAGGTTGATTGGATCCAAGACTACAAGCGGCGCTACCGAAGGCTACATTACCTCGTTCAGTGGGCCGGCTCCAAGTATATACATACGAGTTGGGAACAGTTCAAAAACCTCGAGAATGCCCAGCAGCTGATCGACGACTTGCCCCGAGAGCATCTTCACAAGCCACGGCGGCAATATGATGGAGGATATGAGGTCTTGAGATGTTTCTTTTGTTCTTATACACTTCTGTTCTTTTGGATCTCGGCCCGGTACAAATGGTGTCAGCACGGGTTTTAACCACCTACCACGGGAGGTGCAGTGTCACCATGCGCCAGATCCCCCGAATGACTACCGAATGGTACCTGATTGGGCGTGGGACTTCCTGAGGTACGAGCGTGTATTCGTGTTCAATTGTGTGTTTTCTTCTTGTGTGTAGCAGCCCGGGAGTTCTGCCCTAACAGAGGGAGATGATGTAACAGCGTTGTCAAGTATGCGTGGTTAGGGTTGCCAGATTGTCACGTGAGTTGTCCAGCGCCAGGTAACCGCCAACCTTATATTGAGATCGCGACGGAGAATTAGCTCCGTACTGAAAACTTACTACTTACTTCTCCACATGATCTCACATGTACACTGTGTGCAACCGTATACCATAATATCAGCCGCATCCCTACATCGCTGGACGTGGGCATACACACCCTTACATGAATCTGACAGCGAAGACAAGAGTTTACTGAAGGGAACCGGATTTTTGAGTATTATCATTATCTACAATAAGCGGACACTTTAAAGTATATTTTAAAGGGTATATTTATATGTATTATTAAAGAAAAGTGTAGTAATAAAGGAGAACGTATATGAACTGCACAGAACAGCTGCCACAAGACCATTATTGATATATTATACCAAAGTACAGGGTTCCATATTGCGGTTACGCCCATGACAAAATGAGCGTCAAGAGAGTGTCAACAATGTTTGGTTTGGCATCATGGTTACTCTGCAGGGCAATTGGTCGCAGAGATTCATAAACGACGTACAGGCTGCCTTTATAGGCAAAAACGAAAGCGATAAGCTCCCTGCCTGATTCTTAAACTGAGCGTCAATAGAGCGTCAACGATATTTGGTCTTGGAAGTCAGGTAATTGAAAAGACACTTGTCCGTTTTGATGCATATTGAATGAATTGGCTGCCTTTATTGGCCAAAAAGATAACAATATGCTCCCTGCCCAATCATGAAAATGAGTGTCAACGGAACATCAACGATTTTTGGCCATGCATCATGGTTGATCGAAGTGTGATACGGCTGTCAATAGTTATATATAACGTTGTGACTGGTTATACAGGCTGAAATGTGTAGAATCACTGAGTCGCAGCTTTGAAAATGAACTCAATTGTGGTTGTCCAGGAGGCAGTCGCGGGATCACAGCTTGTAATCTGCCTATCATGGCTGCCAATTCCCGGTATATAGATGTATGCGATCAGTCGCTGATTAGATTACCATTGATGCAAGACCAAAAATCATTGTCGCTCCGTTGACACTTATTTTCACGCCATTGACTATCATTTTCAGCATTGGGCAGGGAGCATTTCTCACTTGGTTGTGAATATCAAGGCGGCCAATACACCAGAAAAGGAGGACGATACACCATGGTCAATATTTTGCGATTAGCAATAGAATATCTGAATGTGACCATAAACAGAAAAATCCGAAAACCTGAACCGGAGATTGTAACCAACAGGTCTAGACAAACCAGGCAAAACCTACTGGTTGAATGGTACGGGTCCGGATTTGGCCCGCCTAGATGCAGCGGGTCTGGTTTTTGGACTGGTTTTAGCGGTTCGAACCTGGACCACTACTGGGTAACCCGGACCCGCTGCTAACGCTACATCCGCTACAATTTCAACATGTCAAAAACAAAGGTTGGACTATTCACAAGCAGACGTGGCGACCGAACACTCCACTTGCCAACACTGTCAGCGCTGGAAAGAATCAGAGATGGGGTGATAGTATTCAACAAACAGACTATACGATCTCACGGTATTTGGATGGATCCATACCTGATATTCAAGAAACAGCATAACCGATTTGTGAAGATAGGCAGTGCAGCAGAAGCCAGACTCCAAACCATTACACAGGCATCCTGGGTTGTTTCACACTACATAAGGGCCATCCAAGTGGCATGTGCCCAGGCTACTCCAGTGTATGGAACCGAGCCCTAGTGGGATCCCAAAGAAGTTGCCACGTGAGACAACTGCCAGCTTTTCATTGATGGACATACCCGGTTCTTTCTGGGCACACTGTGTAAAAACACACAAGGTGCACTAATGAGTACGTTATGGTTGACACCAGTCTCAATGATCCCAGACACTAGGCAACACCTATTTGTAGTGAGACTAGCTGACACATGCAGTTCCAAGTTGAACCAATTACATTGAAACGCCTCTTTTGGTGCACCTTTATAATGTGTGGTCAAATCAGAGCATAAACATGGCCGGACAAGTGATGGCATGAATTGGCCACCCCCAGGCGAGGAACGAGTTTTCTGGACCTTCATACTGGACTACAACACCACTGGGTGTGGGTAAAGCCTAGCCCGGGGTGATGTTATGGCGCACTGAATGGGCGTCTCCGTCGGCAACATCCACGACTATTCCAAATCAAGCTCCGAAACAGGGATGGAGCTTTCGTTGAGAACTTGTTAGCCCTGGCGCTAACCACAATACCTCAAAACTCGGGTAACACGGATCCGATATTGAAATATCTACAAGTGTGAAAAGCACCGGCGGTCATTGCAGTGCAAGTTTTTGTAGGGCCAGAAGTGCCGGATGTGTTTGTTTCGGGTATCCGGAAGGTTGTGGAACTGTTTGTGTGTCCGTTTGCTTGTTTGCTAGACTGATTCTTTGTTTTGGGAAAAGCCACCGCATCACGGCGTGTTTTCCTTTGTGATGGCAACAGCATATATAGAGGGCTTGTTTGCTCTCTTGCTTCACACAATAGACGCATTAGACTCAACAAGTTTCATCCTCTGTACATCGCTGTGCAAATTGCCACCCACGCACAACAGGTCATGAGCCCTTGCGAGCGTTTTGTTTAAAGTAATTTTCGAAAGCGACGGGAAGATAGTCGAGAAGTACATTGGCAACCGCCAACAAAGTACTGTTGGAGGAGAGTCAAGATTCAAAGAGTGGAGGAAGTTTGGACATTCAATGTAATGATGTCAGCCAACAACCTCACCATGAATATTGGTAAGTTTGACGGCGCCAACTATAGCAAATGGTCCGGACAGGTGGAGCTCCTGTTACAGAGCAAACACGTCCTCGGAGTTGTTACAGGCGACCTGAAGAAACCAGATGCTCTCGGAGAAAATCCAACTGCCACAGAAAGACTGGCACATGCGACACTGACGGAATCTTTTATCGACAAGCATTGGACTGCCAAATCCACCCTCCTGCTGACCATGGAGGAGAGACTCCAGCTCGAGTACATGAAAGTCAAGGATGCCGAGGAGTTATGGGAACAACTCATGGTAGATTACAAGAAGAAAGTCAAGAAGTCGAAGTGTCGCATTCAGAGAGAATTGTTACAGATAAAGTCAGTAGATTGTGGCGACATCGAATCTTACACACTGCGTATCGACAGGCCTGCTCAAGATTGGAACTTATGTGTTGACACCAACGAGACAAAGGCGGCAGATGACGACACCAAGACAGATGTGAGGATGTGCAAGATGGCAACGGTTATGCCTGAGGGCGAGTACATCTTCTACCTCTTATACGGCATTTCTAACAACGACAATTGGAAGATCTTCCTGGAGTTCATGGAGGATAAGGAAGCCGAAGACACAATGTGGCCTAGCGATGTCATTACCAAGATGCAGGAGGGTGAGGAAAAGCTCAAGCAGGAAAAGGGCCTTGGTCACGATACCCTACTCTTTGCAAAGAAAGGGAAAGGCAAAGACTAAGGCAAGGGCAATGGCAAGGATAAGAAAGGAAAAGGCAAGTCAGACGACAAGAAAGATAAGAAGCCTTCAGGATCCAGGGAAATGATCTGTCACCATTGCCAAAATAAGGGACATATTATCAGGCAGTGTCCAAGCAACAAGCGTGGAGAGAAAGCCGCACCGAAGCCTGAAGATAAAAAGGATCCCGCGGTGGCCGCCACGACGACTGTTGACAACTTGTGGATGGCTTCAGATTTGGATGTGCGAATGTCGGCCTATGATTGGTACATCGACGGTGGTTGCACTTCGCATACATGTGGCCAACAGTCGTATTTTTCCAAATATACAGCATATGTTTCTGGTAGCAAGCAAGTTAAGGGATTTAATGGAGTATGATCAGATGTTGCTGGATATGGAGAAGTCATGTTGAGGAGCCGCCAGCCAGATGGTCAATCGGAAAAGATAGTCCTACAGCACGTTATGCACCATCCTGGATTGTTCAACCTTATTTCACAGTCGACAATCATGGATGAAGATGTGAGAGTCGAATCGGTTAATCATGACTGTCTGAACCTGAACAACCGACATGGGCAGTTGATTGCCACCGCGCCACAGGCTGGAGGTTTGTTTGTTCCCGCTCGTGTCATGGATTCGGAGGAGTCTACGACTGTCACTGTCGATATCGCTGCAGCTGCAGTTGTGGAAGTCAACGCAGATAGTTGCATGGTCGCGCTTAAGACTATTGGGCACCCGACGAAGTCGGCAGCTGCGCGGCGCATACTCTGGCACTGACAACTGGCGCATGTTGGATTGCAAGCATTGGATATCACCCCAAAGGTGGTTGAAGGTATGCCAGCGCTCACAGGGAAATGTGATTGGGACAGCTGTATTAAGGGTAGGAATGTGAGAAAACACTTTACGCCCGTTACAACGAGAGCATCGACACATCTCAAGCTTATCTATGCGGACATCTGCGGTTCAGTCGACACTGCAATCAGTGTTCCTAAGCGGCCCGGCCGGCCGGCCGGCTTTTAGCGGCCTGCAGGCCCGGCCCGGCCCGGCCTCCATTTTGAAAGCCTGCGCTAGCGGCGGCCCGGCCCGGCCTGCGTCAAAAGCCGGCCTGCACGTGATTTAAAAAACTAGCATTGGCCTGCATTGGCCAGCATAAGCCTTGGTCTGGTTGATGGATGGAATACGGCAATGGCAGGGCTACGATGATTGAGTTGGATATAGTTTATATTTCGTACTTTGGAGACTTTCTTAGTATAGGCAGCAGAGAATCTTTCGAACAAAATATTCCGTTTAGGCTTAGTTCCGCCATGAAAAGCCTGCAGGCCGCCAAGAAAAGCTGGCCGGCCGCCAAGCGGCCGCCGAGAAGCCTGCAGGCCAGGCCCGGCCTTCATTTGAAAGCCACCGCTAAGGCCGGCCTGGCCGGGCCGCTTAGGAACACTGACTGTAATTGGAAGAGGACGGTATATGCTTGTATTCATTGACGATTGCACAAGATGGACTACGTGCCACATACTGGTTCACAATTCAGACGCATTGGCGAAGTTCATCGAATGGGTTGCGCTTGCTCAAAAGACACATTCTACTGCTGGACACAAGGCCAAGAAGTTCCGAACCGATGGCAGATGAGAGTTTACTTCCAAGAAATTCGCAGCGTACCTCAAGGAGGAGGGCATCGTCAAGGAAACAACGACACCATATACACCACAATCGAATGGAGTAGTTGAGAGAGCGAATCGGACGATTTTTGGTCGTGCACGGAATATACTGGAAGATGCTGGTCTCTCAAAGAAGTACTGGGCTTGCGCAGTTGTGGCTGCAGTGTATTTAAAGAATCTCACGCCCACAAGATCAGTCGTTGGAAAGACTCCGTTTGAGGCCTGGCTTGGGGCAAAACCCACAATCAAGCATCTGAGAGTTTTTGGATGTTTAGCTTTTGTTCATATTCCGAAAGAGAAGCGGAAGAAATTGGATTATCGTGCGACTCCAGGAATATTCGTAGGCTATTGCATCACCACCAAGCAGTATTTGATTTATGATCCGTTGGCGAGAGCTCTCCATCGTTCAAGAGATGTGATTTTCAGAGAAGATCGTAGGTATACGGCTCCAAATGTTGCAGATGAAGCGATTTTATCAGAGCACTTCTATCGAGAAGTAATCGCGGAGGATTTGGAGGATCGCTGGAAAAAGAAATATGATCTCCTGAAGAAGCAAATTGAGACAGCGAAGCTAACCGATGAAGGCAATTCCGGACGTCAAACCCACGCAGTTAGTGGATCCAGAGATGGAGAAATCATTGAAGAACCGCAGGTGGAACCTCCAATTGTACCCCCTACACAGCCCTCGACGTCGCAAACGCAGAATCAGAAGACATCCAGAGCCTTGGCTGGACTCGACACATTGTTGGGATCTGCATGGGCTGCACCACGAGAAGGAAGTCGGAGAACTCACCCGCCTCCAGGAAGACTGCCGGAGTCACCTCAACTTGCAAGCGATGATGAAGAGTACGAGGAAGAAATGGCACCAATTCATTCAGCTATCATGGTCTGCGAAGGAGTTGGCAATCAGGATGGCATTGATGATCCGAAGTCATATAAGGCCGCAACTGAGAGCCAGCAAGCAGCCGAATGGGATATCGCTATGAAAGAAGAACTGAGTACGATAGTCGGTCACAAGGTTTTTGACTCTGATTTCATCGAACTTCCAGAAGGCAGGAAGGCATTATCAAGACACTGGGTTATAAAGTCAAGAGAGACGGGAATGGGAAGATACAGAGATTCAAAGCGCGCCTCCTCGTTGGCGGCAATCACCAAGTTGAAGGCCTCGATCACAAGGAAACCTATGCTCCGACGGCAAGACTTGGCCACATCAGGTTGGCCTTGGCCATCGCAGCAGTATACAACTTGGAGATACACCAGATGGACGTCTGCACGTCATTACTTGGAGTCGATTTGGAAGAGGAAATCCATATTCACCCTCCTCAAGGCTATTACCGTATGATCGGAAGCGTTGGAAAGTTATCAACTACACCAGGAAAATCTCGGATACTTGTGATGAGACTTCAGATATCGCTTTACGGCCTGAAACAGTCATTCAATATCTGGTACGGAGAATTCCAGAATTTTATAGTTTCAATTGGGTTTGATCCATCGAGAGTGGATGGTGGTCTGTTTATACTTCGGGACAAATCCAATGTAATCGCCGCAGTCGTCTTGTACGTCGACGATTTATTGATTCTCAGCAAAGACATCGGTGATATCAAGAAGCAATTGGCAACCAGATTCCGGAAGCACAACATGGGAGAAGCATCGTTCTATTTGGGAATGACATTCGAGAGAAATCCTAACCTTCGAATCGTCGATATCCACAAGCAAGTATTTCACGATGCTGTGTTACATAAGTACGGAATGCAATATGCCAAAGCCTTTTCAACTCCAATAAGTATGAAACTCCATAAGCGGAAGGCTGACGAAGATCCTTGCGACAAGAAACTGTATCAGTCGATGGTTGGAAGCCTTATGTACTTGATGACTGCCACAAGGCCGGATTTGGCATACGCAGTCGGAGTTCTCAGCCAATACAATTCGGATCCATCCAAAGAACATATGGTGGCTCTCAAGCGCGTTTTCCGATATCTTAAGGGCACTAGGCACTGGAAGCTTCGTCTCTGAGGAGAAAATCCAGGAGGAGAAAATCCAGGAGGAGGTCGACTTCAAGTCTATGTGGATTCAGATTATACTGGAGATAAAGACGATTTGAAGTCGACATCAGGGATGCTTATCAAGTTCGGAGGAGCAGTCAATTGGAGATCCAGGAAGCAGAAGTCAACCGCTCAGTCGACCACAAATGCGGAGTATTATGCATTTGGCGCCGCTTGAATGAGGACCACCCATCTGATGCATCTGATGGAAGAGATTGGCATTGATATTCGGCCCATGGTTTATACGGATTCCCAATCGATGGTAGCCAGCGTTAAGAACCGCATTTACCGCGGCACTGAAGTTGCACATATCGCCACAAAGTTCCACTTGGCTGCAGACATGGTACCTGAAAACCAATTCAATATGGAGTATATTGCAACTACGGAGATGCTCGCAGATGCACTTGCGAAGGTCTTGGCAAAGCCGGCGTTTCTGGAGCACTGCCGCAGAATGGGTCTGAGTACTG
Organism: Trichophaea hybrida; assembly: GCA_015178995.1. Taxonomy (NCBI): domain Eukaryota; kingdom Fungi; phylum Ascomycota; class Pezizomycetes; order Pezizales; family Pyronemataceae; genus Trichophaea; species Trichophaea hybrida. The sequence goes on along the minus strand of WHVE01000300.1, from coordinate 74,591 downwards.
AAGGATGGGATAAGGTTCATGCATTGAGTTCGGCCCGCTTGTGATTGGGATATGATACGGGATAATCACGGGCATTGACTTTTTGGGGCATTATACTGTACTGTACTGTTTGTTTGTTTGGTTCGTTTGGATCGATACCTGCCCCAGGAGGAGTGTAGGGCCGGAAGGGCCGGATGTGTTTGTTTCGGCTATCTGGAAGGTTGTGGAACTGTTTGTTTGTCTGTTTGCTTGTTTGCTAGACTGATTCTTTGTTTTGGGAAAAGCCACCGCACCACGGCTTGTTTTCCTTTGTGATGCCAACAGCATATATAGAGGGCTTATCTGCCCTCTTGCTTCACACCATAGACGCAATAGACTCAACAAGTTTCATCCTCTCTACATCGCTGTGCATCTTGCCACCCACGCACAACAGTTTTCAGCCTGGGAAATATCGTCAGCTGTGTGCACATAATTCCAGGGATAGCTACTAGTAGTAAGACAGGACACGGACGGAACGAGCACTGGATTGTAAATAGTCACCTAGATCTGGTGACTTGGAATGATGTAATTGAGTAGTAAAGAGAGAATTGGATTTTGCACGCAGGTAGAAGGAATGCAAGGAGAGATTTTCGCAACTGCACCCATTGCATTGCTATCCTGATGCAAGCGCGTACTCAATGATCCCAATCCGACACATGGTCACAGTTGGCCACACCTCCAGAGTTTTCGGTTAAAATAGCAGACCAACCAAGCAAGAAGAAACAATGAAACAGCGATCAGTGGGCGATATGCAATCCGACGCGTGGTATTGAGGCCTTGTGCAGAGTAATCCGCCACAGCGGTGTCTCTGACGGCTCTAATGGAGGTCGTACACTCTGAAGGAACCGTTCTGCCCGGACGGAAATTTTTTTTGCTGATGTTGGCTGAGGAGTGGCCCAATGATCGCCCTCACATAAGAGTTTGGTTTGACATCCCACATAATCACATATTAGCTAACGACTGACGTGTCTACAAGGTCAACTCCTTTGCTATATCTGATCAGACATAATCACTTTAGTATTAGAAAATCAATATAGTTGAAAATATCACCCTCGGCAGGGTTGTAGCCCTTTCAACCTGGCATTGTTATTGCATCATCAAATGATCTTCTGCAGCATATGCTTCCATGGATCTGCTGAGCCTAAGCTTTTGCAATCGAGACAAGTCCCACTCATGCCCCGTTAAAGGTAATCATGACAACTTAAGAGATGCAAAAATAGGTGTTATGCATATCCCTCTCTGAAGTAACATGTATCCATATGTGTTCAAGGTTGCATAGATACTGTTCAGGGAGAACCGATAGCCTTGTCAATCGTCAGAATTATCAAGGGTGTGGGCCTTCGGGGGATTCTCGACTTTGCGCTGCTAAGTGATGCGTTTCGGAACCGGCCGGTAAGAGGAAATTCTCTGATGGATGCATTTCCGTAGCGTCTGCAATCTAAGGTCAGAACTCCAGTCCCTGACATTCGCAGAACATTTCTCAGATTGCAGATATCATTCAACTAATGACTTCCACCCCATCCGCAACACAGCGATGGTCAATACATACTCCAACCGCCAGATAAGGTACACTAGCACCTGGATGAACCTGAAAGCCCAACAATACGCGTCACATTCTATTGCGCCCCACTTCCCGCATTGTGTGCACTCCCCCTTCTCTTAGTGGTCTTGAAAACCTGTCTACCCCCATCCGATATCCTGAGGATGGCATTATCATTACAAATTGTCCATGAATGTGTGATGCAGAACGGCATCTGAGACAGAGGCAGTGGCAATTGCAACCGCAGGTGCTGTCTACACCTTGATCAGTGGTCTCCAACAGTCACAGTGTTCATTCATCTCCTTGCTCAGACATGACACGTCTTGAACTCGCCACTGGAAGACTCCTGGAAATGTTGATGTTGCACAGACGGCAATTTATAAGTGCGAGCGACGTGGAGCCGGTAAGTGTTGCGATGTGACCCATTGCAAAATAATTAGCAGATTCCCCATACTGGTAGATAATAGAGACATACTGGATCACTGCAATGCAGCCAAAAAGATTTGGTTCATCGCATTTCAAGAACGCACGTAGGAGATCTTGAAACAGGTAAGCTAAAGCAGCAACCTACGTTGGATGTTACACAGTCAAACTGGTAGCAGGTTTCCACACACCTCGATTAGATTAAGTCCCATTTTATTCGATCAACAACGGACAATGAAGCAGAGCATTATAATCTGCACTGTTTTCAATCAGATGCAGAGTATTAGATATTCGTTGATTGCCTTCTGGCAGACAATAAGTATCATTTCCCCATTGCAGAGCATGTAGAAGGTCGTGTACACGAACAAACACCAACAATCAGAGAGTCACACGCTGCGAGCAAATGTCCAGAGTCCACTTTACTCCTCGACTTGTAATGGCGAGATCGTGTACTAGAGGTTAGGGTTGCAACGGCGAGCACGTCATGCGGCCGGGTAATTGCAACCTTATCTCGACTGCTTGTGAGGACTTAGATCCTCACCGATAATCTTACTACACTTCTACACCTAAGATCACTCGAGGCCACGTGTGCAACCGTATCTCTTATATTACCACCCTGATCCCTACGCTGCCGGAGGCAGGCGTACGTGCCCTTACACGACTGAAGCAATCCCGGGGTTTATCTCCATCAAATTATACGATTGTGTGAATAACTACCGTAAGTTTGCGGATAGATTTTATAATTCCTTGATTGAGGAAAAGACCAGTCATAAACCCTCGCCACTGATCTTGTTTACCTGCACCGTGTTGTGCCATACTCTCCTGGAGTTGCAAAAGGACAAAGGAGTTCATCCAAAAGGGTCTCAGTCAAAGGAGAACATGGTCAGACCAGATTGCTCAAAATACTTCAATTACAAGACTGAAGGTGATAACAACGCATCCTGCAGCGCTGCAACAGGTCACAAGTTTCAAACCTCACCAGGCAGTACAGACAGGTATAAAAACATGATGAATACCTGGAACACACTAGCGGAGAGCTACCAACAGAGGGTGTATCACAACAGTCTTGCTACAGTCAAGCTTCAGATCCAACAGGCTGAAAACCCAACTCCAGCCATGGAGATCAGCGTGGCAGCAGTGTGTGTTGATGTGGTGGACCCAATCACATCAAATACGTAATCTCCCTTCTCGATGCCTGATGTAATGATTGAAACTTGACACTTTGACAGATGGCAATGACAGACCCTAAGGAATGAGCCTGGCACTTATGTGCGGAATGTGACCCATGCTTACTCGACTTGGACATCTGTTGTGAAGAGATAGCCAGGGTTTATGGGGAGAAGGACCGACATCGTGTGGCGGTTATCACCGTGATGCAGGGATACATTCAATATCCACAAGAATCTGTCAGAGCCTATGTGAATCGTTTGAAAGCTAGTTGGAAGCAAGCTGGATGGAAGCTTCAGCAGCATGAAGAAGTCCTCTACGATGTTGCCATGCTAGGCCGACAGAACCCTCTCAAGAATAATGTTGGGCTGATGATGCCCAGCTGCGGCACAGTTGACACCATGGACGTATTTCTTAATATGGACACGGTCCCGGAAGTTACACATGTCGAAAACAAGAAGCCACATCAGAAGGAACAACACAAGCAGCAACCACAGCAGCAGAAACAGCCTACGGACTCGTCTTCACAAGGCAGCATATGAGGCTACAGCACATCCATTCCTGAGCCAGCCGACACCACTAGCAGCGGCAAATCCGGTCAAATACGATGAAGCAGTTACAGCAAGACAGGCGGCAGAGGACTATGGTGAGGTTTACCGCCAGCGCCTTTCTTTTCAACGGAAATCCTGGAAAGGCGAATTTCTACCGGCAATAGCTTACAATATGGGTCTTCAAACCACAATGTGAGCTTCTCCCATAAATACTCACCAAGAGTTAACCCACCGCAGCGGGACAACACATTAGCTCCATACAGTGATGGACAGCACTACATCTAACTACAACAGTTGTTCGACAATCCACAGCCAAAATACATATTGGCCTATCATGGGATTTGACCAGACGAAATCAATTCTACAAGATGGAATTGGGATTAGAGTCGTTGGTAATGCAGACTTCAATGGCGGCGATGGACAGCATACAACCGCATCGGATCGCTTTGAAGTCAATAGTGTTGTTGGAGAGCCCAAAGGCTTACATGACAAGTCAGTACTTATGAGGGATGTCTAGACCGCACAAGTCCTATAATATTCACTCGGTTTTTATAAAGGATGGAAGTGAGGACATTCACCGGGCGCTAGCTCTGATTGAGTCCGGCAAGACAAGCATCTAAGTGGCACCGAGACAGTGAACACGGCTCGGTCTAACAGACATACCAGCATACGTCACATGTGTAGGCCTCAATGTCCGAGCAATTGCTTACGCGAGCGACAGTCAAAAAACAGTGTGCACAGTTGTGTATACGCAGCACTTATCACCGCTTCAAGAATCAGAGGTGCTAGTTGTGCCCATGTGCACTTATGACTTGGTTTTGGCATTGCATTGCTTCCAGTCCAGGAATGCTGACATCGACCTGCAACGCTGTCGACCTTTCGCTCTGTGATCCACAAGGGGAGCGGAACTGGTTACAATAGTCCAGGAAGACCATCAGGAATACCCCGGAAGTGTACCAAGATCTATGTTTAGGGAGGAGGTGTGTTTTGAAGAAGGTGGCTGTAACCCAGATGGTCAAATCCTTGGAGCAACTCCCTTTCACTATCTACTGGCCAGTGAGCAGGTCATCGGGACATTCTTCCTAAGAGTGGGGGATACTACAGGGCAGCTGAGAGCGACTGTGGAAGGCATCACTGATGATGGGTGAGATACACTTCAGACTCTCGACAGGCGAGCTGGGAGCAGCGGCGATAGTTGAGCTGAAGAGATTCCACATGGGAACCTTGGATGACTGCTACAAGGACGCCGATACATGAAGGCAGTACTGGACGCCAGGGCATGGGTCTTCCCTAGGCGAACTGTTTCAAATCCGGACACCTGGATATTCCTCGTTACTGCTCCATTTATATAAATATTACGAATTGTGAACTATCATTGGCAGATGCAGCTGGCACACAACTCAAGATAAGACTGACTGAAGATGGAGAATACATTCCGGCCATATGAGGAGATTTTGTGGATGTTTCCACAAAAGAGAAGGAAGAATCACTCCCACTGCACCGGTCAACCTACTATGCAATTGACTTGGAGCCTGGCAAAAACTTTCCATATAAGCATGCATACAATCTTTCGGAGTTCAAGTTCAGGAAGTTAAAGACTTACACTGACGCAAACCTATCCAACGACTTTATTCAGGGGTCAACATCACAGACGGCGGTGCCATATCTCTTTCTAAAACAGAAGGATAGAAGACTAACACTATTTGTCAACTAGCGTGTGCTCAACATGGCGACACTGAAGAATCCGTATCTGCTTCAGTTGATTTCACAGATGCTTGATCGTCTGCCCGAGGCCCGGATATCAATGACGCTGGACCGGTGCGTTGCTTATAACCTGATACAGCTTGAGGAAGGCATCACATAATGCACAGCTATCCGAACGCATTTTTGCCGATGGAAATATCAAGTCATGTCATTCGGCCTAACAAACACACCTGATACTTTTCAGTCCTACATCCATGATAGCCCATGGCCATACATTGACGACTTTGCCATATGCTCCATCACCAACTTAGTCATCTATTTGATACACAAGGAGGAGCATAAGGAACATGTGCGACACATGCCGCAGCAACTCAAGGAATTGAGCCTCAATTTTAAAGCCGAGATGTTTCGATTCAGAGTCTTGGAATTCGGCTTGCTGGGGTTTCTTATGAATGACGATTCAGACAGAATGGAATCTGACCAGATCTCCACAATCGAGGACTGGCCGACACAGACATTAGTCAGAGACGTCCAGGTGCTTCTCGGAATCAAGAACCTCTTGAAGAAATCTATCCAGCAATATGCCAAGGTGGCCATTTCAGAGAGGGAATTACAAAACAAAGCTGAGACATCTTGCCTCAAGAAATCAGAAGGTTCAACAACATTGGACTGGACTCGGGAAGCGGAGTTGGCAATCCAAAAACTCCACAGAACCTTCGATGAAGCACCAATCCTGCAGCATTTTGTTCCCGCGAGGCTGATTATCATCTAAACAGAAGCGTGTTGATTTGGTATTCACAGGATTAACAATCAGTAATAGGTTTTTGGTGTTCTCAGGTGAGTCAATTACTACTCCCGGAATTGCTCTCCAGCGCAAGCGAATTATGACAAATATCATCAGAAGCTATTGGCCATCGTGAATACACTAATACAGTGGTGGCATTACCTCGAGGGCGCCAATTACATGGTCTGAATTCGGTGACACCACAAGGATCTTGTATAGTTCCACACATCCAAAGTGCTCTCCAGATGACAAGCCAGGTGGTTGCACATCCTGCCAGCTTACGACATTGTCAGCGAGCACCTGGAAGCCAGCAAGAACCATGCTGATGGCCCATCCAGACAACCCGACAACGACATTGGCTATGAATGGCCTGTATCACCAGGATTAGCAACCGTCTCAGTAGAACACTACGACCATCTCACACCAGCAATTATCCCGACCATGGTTTCTGGCCCTTAGGTTTTCGAAGTCTCGGCGAAGCTTGCCACCCAACCAATGCAAGGCGGGGCAATTTCCGCCACAGAGGACAGGCAATGGAACGCTGTCGGGGCAGTCTTCACTTACGAGGGGAGGATATATTTTCCTGCGATCAATTCTCTACGCGGAAAGGTGTTACGTCAATTGTGTGACCACCCTGAGTTCAGTAAGGTTGGAGCTCTTAAGACTACTGAGCTGGTAGCGAAGGATTTCTACTCACAAGTAATGGACTCGTGTGTACGTAAGTAGGTCAGCGGTTGTGAAGCATGCCTAAAAATTAATGCACCTCGGCACGCCAGGCACAGGTTCAACAAGCTGATCGATACAGCATCACGGCTATGGGACGGCGTCACGAAGCAATGATCTGGCCTGAATTCGGAAATCCAACCAGAGACTTTCTTAGCTGGCTTGGAGGCGACTCAACAATCACTTCATAAAAACTTGCAGCAGGCTCAAGCCAGTGAGACTAAATATGCCGGCCGCAAAGACAATGTTTTCGAGTTTGGAGATATGGTCTGCCTTTCCAAGTGGCACTTCCTGAGGATCACACGCTCAAAGAGGTTTTATCAGAAATGCACACGACAATACATGGTAAGTAAGTTCATCAATAAGAATGCTGACAAACTAGACCTTCTGTTTACAATCCGGAAGCACAATGTTTTCCAGATCTCGTTGCTTAACCCCTATACCCCTCCTACCGCCGGCCAGCCGCGATCTGCCCGGATCAAACGGTTGTTAATGACTCTGATGAATGCAGAGTAAACTGGATTCTGGACTCTAAGGGACACTACCAAAAGCTCGAGTATGTCGTACAATAGATGGGTAACAGTTAAGTACGGAGTAGCTGGGAACCTGCGGGGCATCTTCAAATGTGCATGAATAGGTGGATGAGTTTCACTGAGAGCATCCAAGGTATTGGAAATCCGCTCAACCCCGGGCCCGAGTCCGCCCGATGGCGGAGCGGCTAATGTGGCCTTGTCATTCTGTATATAGAGAGACCGCTAGAGTGGAGAGAACGATATCGCTTTTAGACCTACTCACAGCACCCGCTACCATATTTCCAACAGGTTATGAGCCCGGACAGCGCAAGCTGTGAGTTAGTCTAAGACTGTCACCCCCGTCTATGATGTCACTCTTCATCCCAGAGTACTTCCGGTGTATTTTCCGAGGTCCACCCCGGACCTCCCGTCCATGAAGTTTCTTCTCCATGAACTTCCGGTTTATTTTCTAAGGTCTACACCAGACCTTCCGAAAGTCCGCTAGCCACCATAGCGTCCGCCATCATCCGCTACCAATTTCCGACATTATATTATAATCTCTCTTCCGCAACCGCCCTGACGCCACCATTCCGAATATCCCTGCTACTCGGATTCCGAAGTTCCTGCGGCATTTTCTTTCGCTTCTCCGAACTTCTAGTGTTTATTTGTTTATCCAGCGTGGTTGGTAGCCGCCGCGACTAGGAGGTGCAAGATATCAACCCCGGCCCAACTACACCACATTATACTTACATAGAGGTGGATGTGATCATGCAATGTCCGCACGAAGCATTCTGATTGGTGGAATCTATTTTCCGAAGAGGCTACCGCATCCCATTGGCCATCTTGCCGCTTACGTGAATTCCAAGACATGGATGCAAGCATTCTGATTGGCCTTCGAACGTCACTCCACGGAGTCTCTTTTTTCCGAAGAGGCTACCGCATCCCATTGGCCATCTTGCTGCTTACGTGAATTCCAAGACATGGATGCAAGCATTCTGATTGGCCTTCGAACGTCACTCCTACGGAGTCTCAACACCATCGTACGTTCTGTGTTGCGTCGTTCGATCGTTGAATCATTTCACTCGCCGCAGCTAGCCAAGACGTGGATGATTGGCCTTCGAACGTCGCTCCTACGGAGTCTCAACACCATCGTACGCTCTGTGTTGCGTCGTTCGATCGTTGAATCATTTCACTCGCCGCAGCTAGCTAAGACATGGATGATTGGCCTTCCAACGTCGCTCCTACGGAGTCTCAACACCATCGTACGTTCTGTGTTGCGTTGTTCGATCGTCGAATCATTTCACTTCGCGGCCTCATTATATTTTCTTGAAATGTTTCGTGACCTTTCCGATCCTTGAGTTATAAAGCGTGGCATTACTCTCCCGTACATTTTCTTTTCACGCAACATCTGCTCTGCTTTATTACATTTCGTTTTAGCTTACGTATACAATTTATAAAATGGCCTATTCTATGCAATTCGCTTCAGCTTTCATCCACGGTTTCGTCGCATTGGAATCGGAAGCCGATGCTTCGGGCTTGCATTCGCGATCTAAACGTTTTGTCGCAACAGTCCCCGTACCTGATTTCGAAGACCAGTTAGGTTCATCGGAACATGACATTTTGACGGCTTCGGTCTCGATTGACAACGAGGAGGCTTCCGTTACTGCTTTCTTTCCCAAAAACACGAGCTTCTATGTCCCCGGGGATATCGTCTACGTCTGCGCCAAATTTGTCGCCTCGACGACCCGGAATATGGTTCTTGACACTACTATCCATCATACGTGAGATCCTTACTTTATTGATTGTGTGTTTTGCCGTTTACTGATTTTCGTACAGCTTGAACTTCAATGTCAGTAACCCTCCGGATCCTATGCCGTGTCTTATTCACATCTGCGGGCATGTCGAATCCGTCTACCAAGTCTTACCCGAATATGGTGATTTCCGCGGTTACAACGTCAAAACTGCATGCTGGACGAAAGAGTACAACCGGTCGGTCGATTTTGTCGTGCGAGTTATTATTGCTCCTGGTGTGCGTTTTAATAAGACATCGCTTCCTCAAATCAACTCTTTGATCAACGTTCACGGTATTTTGTTTGGCCGTGATAAAGCTTTAGGTTTGATCATTATTTTGCTTAAGGAATTTTCGTTTTTGCATAGGTCTTCTACTTCCGATAACGGTTCCGTTGAACTGGGTGGTCCACCGGAGACGCCTCGCAAGAAAGGTTGGGGTCGAGCTCCCCCTACAACTCCGTCGAAAGTGGCCGCTTCTCCGTCCACCTCTGCCCCTTCTTCGAATCCGCCGACGATAGTTGACACTTTTCCATCCGCCCCTGCCCCTTTTGCGCCTCCTCCGGCGAAAGTTGACACTTCTCCGTCCGCCTCCGCGTCCTCTGCTCCTCGCACCGTCGCCAAACGTAAGCGTCCGCCGCATTCTCCGATGCCTATCCGCTCTGTTTCCGATTTTTCGTCTGCCGATGCTGGCGACTTGGACGACGTGTCGTCTGCCAGTGAGTTGGCGTTCTTTATTTTCGACTATAGCTTACTTTTCGCATGCAGCTTCGTCGTTGACCGATCCCGATGAAAATTACGACGACAGAAGTCTCGAGAAATCGTTCCGTTCTGACATCGGAGAAGAAGCGTCTTCTGTGTGTGCTCCCGGTGGTCAAACCGTTCCCCTCACCAAGAGGCTCAGAAGTACGCCTTTTCGTAAGGGTACCTGATTGCTAATTATATGTTTTGTGTCGTCTTTTGTACGTACTTTGACTTGACGTGAACTGCTATTGACTTCCGTCACATCCGTTTCGTGTCTTTTGTGATCGTATCCTTGCGTCTTTTGTACGTACTTTGACTTGACGTGAACTGTTATTGACATCCGTCACATCCGTTTCGTGTCCTTTGTGATCGTGTCCTTGCATCTTTTGTTCTATATAAACCGTGATATCTATCTCCCATCTCTCCTGTATTTGATAGCGTACTGCAATCCGACATGCCTCGACGAGCAGTAACCATTCAAGAACGTCGCCAAAGCAACCGTATCGGTCGTCAACGCCGTCGTGAATCGCTTCGTACATCCGCTACACCTACTCCACGCCGTGCCTTCTCTATTCAAGAACGACGTGAACGTCATCGCGAGAACGTTCAAGCTTCGCGTCAATCCTTTCGTCATCGATCTAATGAAAACGAATCTAACTGGTGGAACCGTCTTTGCTTGCAGCGTGCGAATACTTTATCCTTACAATGGCCGGAAGATAGACGTTGTCGGAACTGTGGTGCTAGATTGCTTAACACTGAACCTAACGATTCTAACTGGTGTTGTTTTGACGGCCGATTCCCTTCTCTTAGGTTGCCGGCGTACCCTGCTGCGGTTGATGTTCTACTCTCTGACGGTCGGGCTTCGGGCATATCGAGGAAACTGAACAACCTTTTCTGTTTTTCTACCATTGGTACCGACGGATCTTTTTTCTACCCGCCTACTCCGTCAAACGTTGTGCTTTGCGGTCGTACTTATCACCGTATGCTGGACGTTTCCCGCGGTCAGCATCCCGCCCGTTGGTTCCTTTACGCTTCAGATGATAGAAACCGCGTGGCTGCGGATCAGCGTGTCGACAGTAACATTGTTCGATGTATCGACGAGCAAATGCGACTGCACAATCCTTACGTCGAGAAGTTTCGTATGCTCCGCGAACAACCTCCGGGAATCCCATACGCTTTAGAACTCAAAAACCAACCTACCGCGTCCGATGAGATTGCCGCTATCATGCACACCAGCACGATCACCAATCGTTCGCCTCGCAGTGTATGTGTCTGGCGCAACAGTCCCGAATCTAATCAAGGCGAATTCATTGACATCCTGTCCAGTCATTACGAACCTCTTCAGTACCCTATGTTTTTCTTCCACGCTTCTCCTGGCTGGAACATTAACATGCACCCGAAATTAACGCAGATGAAGTACTACCGTATGCGTTTACTGCAGAACGACGACCGTTTTCGTTCTTTGGGAAGGCTCGCTAACGAATACTTGGTGGACATGTTTTCTTGCATGGAAGACAACCGTTTATCATACAGACGTAGTGGTTTGATCGACCGAGCAGGAGGTGATACAGATATCGACTACCATTTGGGTTCCGGATGGATCGGATCTAGAGCTTGGGCTTCTGAACAGGTCGCGGATGCATTGGCTTTGTGCCGTGAATTTGGCAGGCCTTCTCTATTCATTACCGTCACCACGAATCCTAAATGGCCCGAGATTACGGAACGTCTTCACCCCGGGCAAACTGCTTCTGATATACCTGGTGTCGTTGCACGGGCTTTCAAATCACGCGTGTTGTTGATGATGAAATCTATTTCGTTAGTGACTTCTTTCTTCTTACTTACTGCTTCTAACTATTGATTCAGTGTCAATCTGGGTCAGTTGGTTTACCAGGTTAAAGTTATTGAATTTCAGAAGCGTGGTTTACCGCATGCGCATATTGTTTTGAAGGTGATTCCCTTTTCGTTTGATTTATATAAATCTTATATCCGCCTTATCTAATTGCATATTGGACCTTAGATACATCCCGAATTACCCTTTGAAATGATTGATTCAGTTATCAAAGCCGAGTTACCGGACCCCGTCGAGAATCCTGACCTGCGTGATAAGGTTTTGAGATACAATTTACATCGAGATAACCACCTTTCTTCTCCTAATAGCCGTTGTTACAAGGACGGCAAATGTATCTACGGATATCCTAAAACTTTACAAGAAACTACTACATTGGATAGAGACGGTCGAGTCATTTATAGACGCCGAAAGGACGAGGATAAGATGGTCGTTCCTTACATGCCTTTTCTGACGGAACTAATGGATTGCCACGTTAATGTCGAGGTCACTTTCACGGTCAGCATCTTCATGTATTTGTACAAGTACCTTTTCAAGGGCCCTGATACTGCCCGATACACGATTACGGATCCTGAAGCCGAACACGTCGATCAAATCAAAAATTTTATCAACTCTCGCTACGTCAGCGCTTGCGAAGCTACATGGAGATATTTGGTTTCGAGATAACGAGGAAGACTCCCAGCGTTATTTGCCTTCCGGTACACCTGCCCGGCGATAACTTTCACCAGATGCAGCGTCGTGACGGTAACGCTTCCACTGCTACCAAGTTGCTGAGATATTTTGTGCGACCGCGTATCGATGTTTTCCTCGATCTTAAGTATACCGAATTCTACAATGGTTTTATTCACAAACCGTTTCCTCGTGACGGTATACTATCTGCCAATCAGTGGTTGGAACAGGAATCGCCAGAGATCAACATACCTCAGGTCATCTCCGCCCGTGCTGGTAACGTTATCGTTTGCAGATTGGTTTTCGTGCCGCCACGTAAAGGCGAAACTTTTTACTTACGATCTTTACTCTTACACAAAGCTGCATACAGTTTCGAGGAACTTCGTACGGTCAACGGCATAACTTACGACACTTTCCAGGAAGCGGCTACGAACTTTGGATTGTTCGCCGATATCGCCGAGGCCGAACTTTGCCTTCAAGAAGCTATTTCCTTACATTACGCACCGTATCATTTACGTTTTCTTTACGCTCAACTCATAGTCGACATCCCTGCTCCCGCTTTGAATTTGTGGGAGAGGTACAGGGACGAATTCTCGGCCGATCACGCCCTACTTTTTCATGATATCGAAGAAGCATATCTTGAAACTCTACGTGATATCCAAAATCTCCTTACGACACGTGGCGCTAATTTGATTGACTTTGGATTGCCTGATCCTGGGCAAAGGATACTCGAAATAGATATTGAACGTGAGGCTTTTGGTCATAGAAGCGACGAATTGTCGCAGCTTGCAACACAGATGATTGCTTCGATGAACAACGAACAGCTTACTGTATTCCAAATTGTCTACGACACTATTACCAGTGCGCGACATTCGAATACGGTTTTTTACCTTGACGGAAAGGCCGGTCGCGGTAAATCTTATGTTGCTTTAGCTCTCTGTGCGAAACTACGTTCCGAAGGTCGCGTTCCAGTTATTTCGGGCACCACGGCGCTCAGTATTACTACTTATGAGAGAGGCCGAACTGCTCATTCGACTTTCGGTATTCCGGTTTCGCATGTTCGTCTCTTCAATATTAGTTATTATTTGTATTGACACGTTTCGCAGGATGGTTCCGAGCTCCACTCTCATCTTAAATTTAGTTCCCAGCGCGCACTATTTCTCGCCGCATCTGACCTTATCATCTGGGAGGAAATGCCTATGGCCCACAGATCAGCCGTTGAATGTGTCGATGAATTACTCAGGGGCATCACTGGCAACGACGTTCCGTTTGGCGGTAAAGTGATTTTGGGAATTGGTGACTTTCGTCAAGTCGCTCCTGTCGTGCGTTTTGGCGGCAAAACCGAGACTATTGACGCTTCTATAATCTCTTCCCCTCTTTGGCGTGCTTTTTCGCAGCTACATCTGTACGAACCTATTCGTAATGCTTCTGATCCTGAATACGCCCGTTGGGTTGACGACATCGGTCAAGGCGCGATGGGTTTTGACGAAACGAACATACCTCTCGATATGATTGAAGACGTGGAAGATATTGATGAGGCTATTCAGTTTCATTACCCTCCGGAGACTCTTGCAATTCCAGAAAATTGCATTCGTAACTCTTTCCTTAGCCCTTTGAATTTCTACGTGGACATGTTCAATGAGTCGATGCTCGCCCGTTTACCAAACGAAGAAGGTATTTCCCGCATATGTCTCCTTCTCCTACTCTTCTAAATTTGTCCAGTTACGTACTACAGTTTCGATTGCATCAAAGAAGATGATACTGTGGTTCCCGAAGATCATCCTGCCGCGACAACAGATTATCTCGCTTTGCAACGTGAAAACGGCGTACCTGCCCACGAATTGAAGTTGAAGAAAGGTTCCATTTGCACCATCATGAGGAACCTCGACCTCAATTATGGTTTGGTCAAGAACCGCCGTGTTGTTATCGAACATTTGCACGAAAAAGTCATCGAAATTCGTCTTATCGATTCCACTTCCGAACGTCTTACGTTTTGCATACCACGTATAACTTTCGATTTTCAACCTGCCAGTTGCCCTTGGACTATCCAACGTCGACAATTCCCTCTTCGTTTGGCTTATGCTACAACATTCAACAGCTGTCAGGGTCTTACTTTGAATAGAGTTGTATTGGACCTCCGCTCAGATGTATTTGCACATGGTCAACTTTACTGCAGCGTTTCACGAGTTAGGCATAGGGGGGCGTGTCGTAAACTTTTGGGGGAGGATAATGTCACTGGGGAGACTAGAAATGTTGTTTACCATGAGCTTTTGTTGGGTAGTTAGCTCTTTTTATCGTCCAGACTTATGGCTTTTTTTCAATGGAAGGGGTTCAAAAGTACAAATTACCCTATACTTTCACCTGTCAAGATGGTGTAGTGGTTTGTCACTGTGATTACAACTTATGCAAGATACTACCTCTGAGGACTTTACCGGTGCTTCGGCGACGATGTTCGATGATGAGGATTATGTATGAGTGACTAATCCTCACCTGATTGGCCAATTTTTTTTGCCAAGCTGCTAACCCTTCGTGGCAAGTATTACGACCACTTTAACCTTTTTTTACCCGAACGAGTGTCACCGGTTCGATTCCCGCTTAAGGCGGCGAAGCCGCCTCCGTTGCTAGTACAGTGATACGGAGGCCTCCGGCCAGGTCTAGCCGCGTCAAATTACCTCACAAAGAAAATTACTTCTTGCTTGCCACTACGTTGGCCCGAAGTGCCAATGCTCGGTATACTGTTAGTTAACACACAGTTAAACACTTTGACCAGAGAATTCCCTATATAAGGACCGCCCGCCACCTCGACCTCTGGTATCATCCAACAATATCATCCAACAATTCAATCAATCATCCAACTCATCTTCACACATTCCCATTCCACACTCTGCCTCTTGCATTCTTCTTCGCTCCCATCCCTTCCTCGCTTCTTCTATCTCCTCTTTGCTTTTAGTATCATATTCCTCTATCACATCTTGCTCAAGATGACTTCTGATCTCTCTGCTCTCGCTTCCATTGGCTTTCTCAAGCCCCTCAGCTCCCATTTGGATTTTCGAAATTGGCAACTCGCTGCCACCGACATCTTCGCTGAGAAGGATTGGCTTGCCCTGAATGATGGTCAGGATCCTCGACCTTCCGCCCCCACTGAATCCGAATCTGCCACTGCTTCCTCCAGCTCCTCCCCCGTCGACTCCAAGCTAGTAGACAGCCAGCAGGCCTGGGATACGAAAGCCACCAAGGTCCGTGGACTACTAGGACGAATGCTTGATGCCAATCACAGAGAAATGTACACGACTGAGCGTGATCCAGCAACTCTGTGGAAGATGCTCAATGCGCGGTACCAGGGAAGGATAAGCAACGAATTTGGTTCCTCAGGAGTGAGCTGTCAAAGGTACAGTATCAGGGGGAGGATATGTCGGATTTTATCCCGAAATTGCAGAAGCTCCTCAACCAGCTTCTCAGTGCCAGGTGCACAGCCTATGAGGACGATGATACAATCTTCCTCTTGCTCAACACTCTACCCATGGGGTACCACTGTTTCAGAACTAGCATCACCAATGCTGAGTCTCTGACCTTCGAAGAGGTATCATCCAGGCTAATTCTGGATCATGAGAATCTGGCTGGGGGGAAGGCAGCTTCCAGGAGAGGAGGAGTTGCTTTCTATGCGGAGAATGGGAAGCCATCGAAGGTGGCACACAATCAGCGGCGTGGGAACCGCTCCAAGGACACTTGCAGCTACTGCCACTTCAAGGGACACTGGGCGAAGGACTGCAAGAGGAGGATTGCCAGAGAGGATCGAAGGGGCCAGGGGTCTGCCAATGCGAGGCAGGCTGTTGCTTGGATGGCCCAGGTCAATGAACAGGATAATGCATACTATTCTCCTTCCACTCTGGATCGATGGATTGTTGATAGCGGAGCCTTACACCATATGACCTCCCAGCAGGGTTACTTTATCACCTACTATCCTGACTCGACAACAGTTGCTCTGGCGAATAACAGCATTGTGAATGCTGCTGGTCGGGGAGATGTGGTGCTGCTCCTACCCTCTGGAAACATTACACTCAAAGATGTGCTCCATATTCCGTTACTTGGATTCAGCTCGCTTCTCTTTCTTCGCTTGATCCACCAGTCAGTGTGTCAGATTGTATTCAACCAGACAGGTTCAGGACCACCTAATGGAGATTTTGAGGGAGCTGATCATGTCATACACATTTTGAATGGTCATGATATCATAGCCACTGCGACACTGATTGGACACTCATATGTGCTTCACACCAAGAGGAATTCGGTTGTCCATGCTGCTCTTGCCACAGCCTTGGTGCCCATCAGATCATCTCCCATCCAGCATCCCTTGAGGAAATCTGCTGATTCGCTGCTCCAATGGCATATCCGCCTTGGGCATGTTGGATTCGAAGGAATCAAACAGCTGACCAGGGACCCAGCCTCTGGTATTAAATTAACCTCCACAGCCATCGAGGCATGTGCTGCATGTCTGCAGGGGAAGCAGACCCGACATCCATCATCCAAGCCTGCCCAACGGGCCTCGAATACCCACGACAGGGTCAACTCTGATCTCTGTGGACCAATGACTCCTCAATCTTTGGGAGGAGCAAAGTATTATATCAGTTTCAGGGATGATGCGACTTCTTGGACAAAATTGGAACCCATCAAGAAGAAAAGTGACGCTTTTGGCAGCGTCAAGAAGTACTTTGCACAATGTGAGGCCATGCATGGAGTGAAGATTAAGGCATTTGGCTCAGATAATGGTGGGGAGTTCACACCTCATGCTTTCCAGGAATTTCTGGCCTCCTCTGGATATAAGCATGAGGTCTCTGCTGCCTATTTACAGGAGCAGAATGGAGTTGCAGAGAGGGTCAATAGGACAATTGTTGGGCGAGCAAAGGCAATGCTGTATGGGGCTCAACTTCCTCTCTTTCTGTGGGCTGAAGAAGCGAGGACTGCTGTTTATATTATGAATCGAACTCCCACCAGGTCTCAAACCAAGACCCCTTATGAGTTATGGACTGGGAAGCCTGGCCAATCGCTAGTCCATCTACAGCCCTTTGGATGCGAGATATGGCATCATGTTACAAAAGACCTTTGAAGAAAGTGGGAGCCCAATGCAATTAAAGGACATCTTGTGGGCTATGAAGGCAGAAATCAGTATAGGGTGTACTGCAACCATTCAATAATCATCACCAGGGATGTTGATTTTGTACCTCCAGCGCCAGTGGCAGCGCTATATCCACCTGTGGCTATCATCAAGGAAGATGAAGAGGAGGACTCAGGAGTTGCCTTGAAGCCATCGAAGGCAGACTCACACGCAGACACACCGCCACCAGCAGAAACCAATCGAAGTCAGGACTATGAGGAACCCCTTGATTCGATTACAGTCAAAGCTCCTGCTCCAAGGACAGCAGTCGATGATGAAGCAACCAGAGCAGTTGGAGGACCATCGAGAAGACAGAGCTCACGAAAGAATGCTGGCATATTCAGTACCCCACGATTCCATGAGGAACAGTCACAAAGCACTCAGCAGACTGGCACAACAAGGGACACGCTGCAGTAGCACAGGCAACTACATCCATCGAAGAACCTCGAACTTGGGAAGAGGCTATAAATTCCCCACAACGAAGTCAGTGGGAGCAGGCATACCAAGCGGAACTGGCATCGATTTTGAAGAATACAGTCTGGACTGAAGTGCATCGAAACCAAACAGAGCATCAAAATATAATCGGATGCAGATGGGTCTTTACGATCAAGTATGGACCAAAAGGAGAGGTCCAGCGGTACAAGGCACGACTGGTAGCAAAGGGATATACACAGTCATATGGCATCGATCATCTCGAAACATTTTCTCCAGTGTCAAGTTTCAGACACTTGGCCTTCTACTTGTTCTTGCAGTATCAAAAGACTGCGAAATCCACCAGATGGATAAAAAGACCGCATTCCTTGGGCAGGATCTGAGCGGCGATGAGCAGTCCATATACATGGAGCTGCCTCCAGGCATTTCGAGGGGGCCCCAGGAGGAAGTGGTCCTCCCACTTCACAAGACATTGTATGGCTTAAAACAGTCATCTCGTGTTCTCCACAAGGCATTGCATGGATTCTTTACACTGCATGGTCTGCAGCAAGGGGAAGCAGATCACTGTGTATACTTCAATGCCTCTCGAACTCTCTTCCTTATGGTCTATGTGGATGACCATGTGTTGATTGGTGATTTGGAAAGTGTCCAGTCAATGAAGAAGAAGTTAAATATTCGTTTTGAGATGTCAGATCTTGGTCCCCTCTCCTACTTTCTAGGAATTGCAGTTACTCGAGATGAAAATGGACTTCATCTCTCACAGGAGAGGTATGCTGAGGAGATCCTTCGACAGTTTCAGTTCTCCTCCAGCCATCCTTACAGTACTCCTCTCAGTCCAGGTACACAGCTCAGAAAGGAATCTGGAGCTCTTCTCTCCCAACATGATGCTACTCTCTATCGAAGCATCGTTGGTTCGATTATGTACCTGATGCTGGCTACCAGGCCAGACCTCTCATATGCAGTGGGAGCAGTCTCTCAGTTTTCCAGTGCTCCCAGCGTCGATCATCTTGCAGCCCTCCATCACATCCTCAGGTACATTCGAGGATCTGCACACCTGCAACTGCACCTAACGAGGTGTTCTGCCTTCGAAGTCATTCCAAGGCCAGCTCCTCAACGTCGACCGTAACCCAGCCACACTATCCAAAGATCCTATGGGATACAGAGATCGCTGGCTACAGCGATAGCGATTGGGCTGGGTGTCTAGATTCGCGCCATAGCACAGGTGCTTACATCTGTCTGGCTGGTCAATCGCCAGTCTCCTGGTCAAGCAAGAAACAGGCCACTGTGGCCCTGTCCTCCACCGAAGCTGAGTATATGGCACTCACTCAGGCTACTAAGGAAGCAATTTGGCTTCGCTTCCTCCTCAGTGAGATTCTGGATCGCCAGTACAAGATGCTCCCTTCTATCACCATCTTTGCAGACAACCAAGGATGCATTGCACTTGCACACAATCCCGAGTACCATGCTCGCACTAAGAATATTGATATTCAGCATCATTTCGTTAGGGAAAAGGTTGAAGGAGGAGAAGTATCTCTGGAGTATACTCCCACTGGAGTTATGGTAGCAGACTGTCTTACAAAAGCTCGGCCTAGGGAGAAATTTGTGCAGCACCGTGCCAGTATGGGCATATATTAGTTTTGGCTGCAACTGTGTTTCTTTATCTTGTTTGTTGAGTTGTGGTTGATTTTACTCGTTGATGGCTGTTGACCGCGGGCGGTTGTCACTGAAATGACGTTGAGCAGGGTTAGGGTTGCAGGGGTCATTGCACGGGCCAAGGGCCATCAGTTTTGTTTTTTCTTTGGAAGCATCGAGCTTGACGACGAGTCCGTCTCATTTGACTTTGTACTTACTTACTGTGTTGTACTTAGTCTTTCCTTTAGTTGTTCTCTGTACTTTTGCTCTCTTTATCTTTGACTTTGTATGGGCGGGGTATTCACGGAGTGGGAGTATTGGAAATCCGCTCAACCCCGGGCCCGAGTCCGCCCGATGGCGGAGCGGCTAATGTGGCCTTGTCATTCTGTATATAGAGAGACCGCTAGAGTAGAGAGAACGATATCGCTTTCAGACCTACTCACAGCACCCGCTACCATATTTCCAACACAAGGAAGCCTCGATAATGAATGGACTGGAGAACTGGGAATAGACGTTTAGAGGGGTTTTATTTTGTTTACTTTCTGATGGATCCCGGCCCAGTAAAAATGACGTCGGCACAGCTTTTTACCACCTCCAGCGACAAGTCACGTGGAGGTGGAGTTTCATTGTGCACCAAATCCGCCGTGAGACTTTTCATAAGGCACTGTTTGCTTGTTGTACTTACTAAAGTTATATGGAGGTGGACGCATTTAGATTTTGTATTTTCTTATGGGTTTTCTCTTGTTAATACACGTATGTGGCAGTCCAGGGCGTCTGCTTCTATAGGTGGGGTTGCTGTAATGGCAGTTATGATTAGGTACTCACCAATGGCACGAGACGTGTTGAGGGCGGGGTAACCGCAACCTTATATAGATCACTCGCGATCTCTCTAAGATCGCCAGCGCTAATGTTACCTATCAACTACTCCATTATATTACCACATCCACCTGTGCAACCGTATCTTCTCATATACTCTTATACGCGGCCATATACGGATATACGGCCTTACATCATAACAGTTGAGATCTGCATAGATGACCAATAGTCACCTACTGCTACATTCAAACAGACGAAAATGTGGCAGATATACTCAAGCAAGCACTTACTAAAGATAAGCATACGAAGTTCACAAAAGCAATGGGTTTTTGGTAATTGGAGGTCAATTTGAGGTTCTGAGAATACAGATTTCTTTGTTTATCTGGATGGCTGTTCTCAGGCTACAGTGGTACTCTTTCCCTGCTCACTTGTCATGCAGGGTGTTAATGAGGCTACTATGGACGTCATTTGTTTGTTTGTTGTTTGTTTTCTTGCTCCACGAAGCGTAGCAAGAGGGGGGAGTGTTGCATATACATGTCTCCGCCAGAGAAGAGTCTCTGATAGCCGGAGCGGAGATGTCTTGTATGGCCGGAGCCGAGATGTCTTGCATGGCCGGAGACGGTGATCAATGATTCTACCAGTCCAGCTATGGACCAGTCCTGACTGGAGCCGTCCAGTCTAGTCCAGGTCAAGTCCAAGAAATATTTGGACCTGTATCGGACCAATCTCCAATTTTTCGGAACCTGGACTGAACTGGCCTGGACTGCTTTGATAGAGTCCACTCAGGCCGAATCGGCCCGAGTACGCTTGTAGTTACTGATACACCTAGTCAACAATTAAACTCATACACATATACTCATACATGTAGACTCATCTTGCCATTCACCAGTCACAATGCACACCTCACCCCTCACCACTTGCCACTTGCCAGTTGCCACTCGTTTGGTTTGGTTGGGTTCCTTGTGGTGGTGCTTGCTAGCAGTGGCGGGTTGGATCATAGTAATTGCTCGCAGGCGGTGCTTATTATGAAGTGACGTTGTGTCTGAGTTGTTGTTGCTTATTCATACTGTATTTTCCCCAGCTAGAGTATGCCAGGCCTGTATTCCCTCCGCCTCCGGGCAAGCCGGTTAGATGGTAGAGCCCCCACCTAATACCGTTCGTACCCGCTGACAAAAGAAAGAGACACAGGGGGACAAAAGAACTACTCGCCGCTCCTGCCTCCATGCCTCACCCAGGCGGGATCTTTCCGATATCCATAGCCGCAGTGATGGAGGAGATTCTCCTGTGCTTGGCCCACCATTCACCCCCACCACCAGCATTTGTCATCCTCTCAGTGTTCGAATCGTTCTAGGTAAGCTCCGGTAGGCACATGCCCACACTTGAATTCGTAGAATCTTGTTGCGAATGACTTTGCGCTTGTCACTGGGAATGTGGGATAAGTCTCCTATTGACTGCTTTGCCCTTCAGACTGTAGCCACAGTACTTACTGCATTTGTCGGCCTCCCACCGATGATTCCACCAGTCCAGCAATTGACCAGTCCGGACCGGGTCCGTCCAAGTCCAGTCCAATCCAGTCCGAGGAGTTTTTGGACCGGGCTCGGACCAATTCCCAATTTTTCTGGCCCTGGACTGAACTGGTCTGGACTGCTTTGGACCAGTCCACTCGGGCCGAATCGGCCCGAATATGCCAGGGGTTACTTATATACTGAGTCAACAAATAGACTCATAAATGATTGCTCACTTGTCATTTGCAAGTCGCCATGCACACCTCACCCCTCACCACTTGCCACTTGCCACTCACCACTCACCACTTGCCATTCCGAATTTCATTACCTCATCTCCGCAGGACCCTCAGATTCAAACTGTATATATAGCACGAAAGTATGGATTTGGAAATCATGGTACGCATGGAGCAGGTGCTTATGGATCTTGCATTATGGCCAGAGTAATCATTCCGTTGACATATAAGTTTGTTACGAACACTAGGATCTATGGATATCGGTGGATGACCACCGGGGACGGCTCTTCTCCATCGCCAGCCGTTCTTTCCGTCTGTCCCCATCTTGCCTCAAAAAGATGACCCCATCCCGTCCCGTCCTGAGTAGTTCCCGGACGGAGGGGACAGTTGAATTCACTGGTATGCACATCTACTTGCTACCTGTGGGGGGGTGGGTTGCGTTTCTTGTGGTGGTGATAGCTAGCAGCGGGCAGTTTTTATGCAATGACGTTGTGTCTAGGTTAAGATTTCAAGGCTTACCATCTCACATCTTTAGTTTTTCGATCTACTTTGAAATTGATAAATACTACCCTGTTTGGACCGGTCTAGACCAAGCCCGTCCAGTCCAAGACTGCCAGTCTGGGGCTCGGTCCACTTCGACCTTCCGGTTGGACCGGACCGGACTGAGCCCTACCCCAGACCGGGTCCGTCCGGACTGGTGGAATCATTGCCTCCCACTGGGCCTTGGCTGCTGATCTTCTTTCGAGTTGTGTCTGAGTTAGGGTTGCAGGGATTACTGTCTCACTTCTCTAGTTTTTCGGATCTACTGTCAAATTGATAAATATTATGCTGTTTGGACTGGTCCAGACCGAGCCCGTCCAGTCCAAGACTGCTAGGCTGGGGCCGGGTCCAGTCTGACCTTGCGGTGGCACCGGACCGGACTGAGCCCTACCCCAGACTGGGTCCGTCCGGGCAGGTGGAATCATTAACAGTAATGTCTCGTATGGCCGGAGCTGACTGTTGACTCTGATATGGGCTGATGGCATTCAGCTGTATTTGCACTCTCATATATATTGGCCTTGTGGCCCTCTTAGATAGAACACAATTAAGCTTCTCTAGCATCACAATTTCAACACACAGTCAGGTAGAAAAGATTTACCAGATGGTATACAACATATATCTAAGCATCCGGTAGAAAAGATTTACCTGATGGTATACAACATGTATCTAAGCTTCAGGTAGAAATAATTTACCTGACGCAAAATACCAGTAGTTCTAAGCAGTGCTTAGCAGCATCAGCAGTGCTGGGTGTGTTCTTAGCCACTGTACTTGATCTACAACAACTCCTGGAATATTAGAGAAAACTACAAGAGGAGGCAAGCAAGTGAAAGAGCATCTTGTTAACTACATTTCATATATAAACAATATCCTGGTCGAAGTAAAACTCATGGAGTTAACTGAGCCCAAAGTTGAATAGATGTGGGAGCTGGGAGCGAGGGAGGTGGCTTTGGTGGGAGTGTGGCTACAAGGTGCGTCGCTAGAGGCTTGTTAGGTATGGGCGTTGGAGGCGCCCACGCCCCTAATAAGGCGCCTAGGCCGTATGCATGAGGAGCCACTTGTCGATCGGATCGTTACAAGAGGGTGATAGGTGTGATTTAATCCTTGCTCGTGCATGTGTAAGTACTAGGCCAGATCGAGAACCATTAATTTGTCTAGATTTCACTTGTGCTGCCGTCACTTTCTAGTCTATGCCGGTAAGACGAATGGAAGGGCTGAATGGAAGATCTGTTGAAGGTACATACAAACGCATATATAATTTGCGAGGCATAAAAAATCAAATTATACATGCGTACGTGGTAAGGCCCTATGGCTCCTGCGTATTTACTACATACGTGGAATCCTTTCGCAAACTGAGTGTGTAGCTACTTGAAAATTTCCAATATTGGACCATTTTAGTTACTGGATAGGAGCGCTGAACTAGTAGGATAATAACGTCCAATCGTTGACATCAATATCGTCAGCATGCACACGCAGGCTGTCGTCACACAGTTCAAAAACACGGCGTGTATATGCATGTGGCACCAGGAGGTTTAGCCGTCGCAAGGATGTTTGCCCCCACTGTTGCGTTGGCAATCATTATTCTGCGAGTGCAGCACAACAAAACAAAGACCTTCTGACTCGATTATGGGAGTATGTATCTCCGGTGCAGGACTCAACTTTTGAAGGCTCGCGAAAATAACGAATGATCAACTATATTTAGTTTAATAAGACTATATTTATACCTGAGCAAGAGCTTTGGACAAGTCACTCACGAACATAGCAGCCATAAGATATTCCAGCCCTACTACTTATATTTACAACTCTCCCGCAACAGCCATTATCACTTGACACAGGTGCGAAATATGGCGCATAGCACCTCCACTGCCCTTGAACCAGACCTCGAATCTAGAAGTCCCGCTTTACAATTATTGTTGAACAAAAGAGATATACCACAGTTGTGTGATACTTTTTCCCTGTACTGCAGAAAGTACTATCTCGCAATACGGAGACGAATCACGGAGGCGGTCGAATTATTCATATCCGATCTCAATGAGGTAGCAAAAACTGCCCGGTACGGTAGTCATATCTTTGGTCGCCGTTTAAACATAAATAGCGATACAGAAACAGGCTCCACGCTAATTCCAATTCCACACGACGCTAATATTTATAACAGGTTCAGGAGTTATGTAAGTTTGATTCCATCTACCACGAATAGATATGGGGCTCATATTCGAAGACTACTCTCAGCAATACCAAAGATCAGTTACCTCCAATCGTCATTTGCACACCTAGCAAGGTATAATCCCCACTTCCCTGTCAGGGTAGTGTTGGCGATGAAAATTGTGCAGTGGAAAGTGGATCCACTACCGTTGATCAATCAAGAGCTTCGTAGATGCCGAACAAATGCCAACAAGCTGCACCTGTTTATGTCCGATTTTATATTGTCGTCGCAGTGTGAGAGCAGTAAGTGTTGTGGTCCTTAGGTTTATTTAGAAGATTGCTCATTTTCTACAGTAAAATCGCAGGGTCACACGATAGAATGGTTCCGTTATTTTCCGAAACTTCTTGGTTTCTTCGATTTGATTCGGAATCCCAAATATTATGTCCATAGAGCGGAATCTACTCAAACATACCTCTATATTCCGGAGGGGATATTGGGTCCTGTCATACTCTAATTAGAGTGCATACAGTCTGAATAAAACAAACAAAAACCTCTATATTCCTCCTGGGGGTACAGTGTCAAGCAAGGCTCTGTTCGTATTTAATGACACGGCCTTACTAGAGCAGTTTTACTACAACGTAAAAAGTTCAACCACCGAAATTACAGTTCCATATCTGGCGAAAGTTATAGGCGGCCAAATCAAAAACGACACGGTGAAATTTATTACCGAACTTGCCCATGAGGTCCATAAAGCAGTACATTTCAATATATTCTGGGCCGAGTCCTCTAGGTGTTGTCTAACTTATAATAGAAATACAAAGGACTTCGGGAACCTAAAGCAAGTATTCTAGAATTCCTTTTTTGAGCCACAGAACATCTTCGTGAACTACCCCAAGTTCTGGAGGACGCTAAAAGAACAATCAATGAGCTACGAGAGCCGGTCTCGAATCCAGCGGTCAATGATTCCAACGAACTGGATGTGAACCAGTCCAGTCCAGTCCAAAACAGCAATTCTTCTGATCTAGAAGATCTGGAGCCTAACATTACCATGGGACTATCCACCGAAAATGTGGTTATAGAACTATCCAGACTGGACACGACCTGGTCTCATCCGTTGCAGTCCGACAATCCGGCTGCGCCAGATTGCACTGAACCCCCCATCGTACAGGGACCGCTCGGACAATTATCAGCATCCATAGGAGCATGGTCTAATCACACAAAAGATCTGAATGAGCTTAACCAGGCATCCAAAGACCTGCTGGTAGAAGTAATAGCCGCCAAAGAAGCGGTACGTCGCTTTTCTGTTCTTTGAGGCATGCCTCCGTTCCAATGATTCCACCAGTCCAGCAGTGGACCAGTCCGGACCGGGTCCGTCCAAGTCCAGTCCAGTCCGGTCCGAGTAATTTTTGGACCGGGATCGGACCAATCCCCAATTCTGCTGGACCAGGACTGGACTGGACTGGACTGGTGTGAACCAGTCCAGCACAATGCCCAGGGTTAGGGTATATTTCTCACCGTATCGGTCTTTTAATGGGAGAAATATATCCCGATGGCATCGAATATACAGGCAGAACAGTCATAACTTCGCCCAGAGTAGGAGTTCAGAGATGAGCGGTGATAGACTATGGGGATGATTCATGTTTTCGGTGGTACTTGAGAGAGAAACAATTTCGAAATTGCAAGCCTGTGTGGACTGGTCCAGACCAAGCCCGTCCAGTCCAAGACTGCCAGTCTGTGGTCCAGTCCAGTCCAACCTTCTGGTTGGACTGGACTGGACTGAGCCCTACCCCAGACTGGGTCCGTCCGGACTGGTGGAATCATTGCTCCGTTCTAACCACCTGCTAATACGGTTGATACAGCTCTATAGCCATATCTCTGTGACTCAAATAGATAAAACGAGAAATTTAACAATCCTCGTATCGATTTACATCCCATTTTCTTTCGTATCGGTAATATATATATCCACATTCAAACTTGGTGTTCTCTAATGAGTATTTGGCAGAGCTTCTTCGCAATGAACTTCAGAGCCATTAAAGAGCCAGATAATAACCCGATCCTACCCGGGTTGAAACTCTTTTGGGCGGTTGCTGTGCCTCTATCTTTTGGAACTATCGTAATTCCAATCATCGGTGCCAAAGTATTCCAATGGATCATCGGAAATAGTATCAGTTTGCTGCTAAAGTTTCTCTTCGATTGCACTAGGCTTGCTCTGTGCTTTTGGATAACTACTCCGGATTTTGCCGATGTCCCTATTATTTTTCTGGTCATCCTAATTACGGGTCTATTTTATGTCATGGTGCCATTCTCGGAGGCCGTCTCTACGATTACTCAAGAAGTGAAGTATTTTCACCAATCGGAATATCGCTCATTGAAGGCTACACTCCGGCTTAGTAGAAAGTGTGTTATAACGCTTGTGGAACCTGTTGTCGGAATGTGTTTTCTGTTTTTTGCAGTATTCACACACGTGCCAGCACAAGCTTATGAGGTCTACCATGTAGAGATTGCGGTATTCTTTTAATATCGTTTCTTCAGGATTTGGCAGTCCTGTCGGAGGCTTCGGAAGGGTACGAATGCAATATAAATTAGGAAGCAAGGAAAGTAGAGATTAGGGCTGACAAATGCGGAATGGTTATCTGAACAACCAGATATAGTCCCGACAATAATTTCGTGGAGGTGGCAGAGGAGGATGGTGAGGGGGCAAAATTCCAACCATCCTCCCTGCCAATACCATGTATAGTTGTTCAATAAGAGCGCTTGTTTGGCGTCAAATGATATCCTCAATGTACTCAATCAGTTCCGCGAGTCCGACCTTGGTTTGGCTGATCCGTTCTTACGCGGTGGCCGGTTTTGTAATTTTTGAGCGGTGGAGACAATCCTGTCCGCCTACCGTGATTTCACCAGATCGCGAGAAATAGACTGGACTGAGCCCTGCCCCCAGACTGGACCATTCTGGACTGGTCGAATCATTTTCAATAACTCCTCGATCGCACGATATGCTTGCCGACTCTGCTTCATGTTTACTCGGGATATAGACCGAAAGGCCTACGAGCTTCTGGAATTGCCTACCAGCTGCTGGAATGCCATCCGAGCTAATGGAAACGGTTTGAGAGTGGTTGGTAAACTCGTTGAAGATACTAGATGCACTGGAGAGTGATTTCTAATGTTCTGGCTAATCAGTCACATGCACGAACTATCACTCACCTGCTATGCCGCCCCCTCTGTTGAAATATGGAAGGGGAGAACCGTGTGAATAGACTTAGGTACAGAGACTGGAGAGCAGGAGAAAGACTCAAGATATATACAAGGTAGTTGGGTGCCTTATGCCCTGCCGGCTGTGTGCGTTGGCATCAGCTCAGCTAAAGCTCAGCTCGGTCAGGTTCATGCAACACCCTCCATCTCGTATGTATAAAAGCATTGATCTTCCCGTAGATAGCTGGTTGTTCTTCACAAAATTCAACCTCTTCTTGTGCAATGCTACTGTTCTCATCAAACAGCCTCTGATTCCCACTCGCTCAGCCTAGAGTTCCCGCCGGAACGCTCCCAGTTGACTTAACTCTCTGACCCGGTCAGTCCTGAAAGGGATGGCATAGTCGATGGGTAGGGTGTAGATGCAGCGTGCAGAGGTGGGGGATGCATGGATGAGGATAGCACGGAAAAAGGATCAATATGGAGGCGTAAGAGTGGGATTCCCTGATAAATATAGGGTGCAGACGCACTGCCGGGGTATTAAGATACTGAGATCGGAAAGCTTAATCCCCGCTCGCATAAGCGATCGAGGCTAAAACATTCCCTGTCATCCGTACCTTGGAGCCGGCGGAAACCTTATTTTAGCAACGAACAGCACCATACCTCACGAATCATTAGAAACAGCTAACAAGTGCTAGAACATTTACTGCATGAAGCAGAGGAAACCCCGGGTGAGGCAGCAGCAGAAGATTGGCGAAATTCTCTGCAGCATATTTACCGAGCGTGCTTCCGGAAAGTCCATATCTACCGTATCGAAAGCAACGTCATCCCTCGACTTCGCGTTCAACTCTTGCCGGTGTGAAACCGTGGGGTATCGTGCTGATCTGTCGATTGGGCGCCACACTAACACCACCACGTGAAAATAACTAAACTATACAGATTCACTATGGATAACTCAATTCAGTTAACACGTGCACACGGAGAAAAAGAGTTTCCAAGCGCAAACGCACTTCGGAACCGTCGCAGCCGAGCACACATTCAAGTGCACCAGGGAGGTTACCTAAGGTATGGAGGTAAAGAAAATTGAGAAACAAAAGCAGGGATTTTGACCGATGTCTCGCACCATTCCTCTTCTGTTGTGCAGCTCTGCTCGGAAACCCGTCGTGACTAATGATACTTATGCAAGTATCCAAAGAGAAATGAATGCAATCCTCCAATTGCCCCATATCTCCACCGCGAACATATACCGCATCTGACTGTTCATACGCGAACATGTACGGGCTCGTATAGCCTGTACTACAAACATAAATTCCCTTCACATTCCTTACGATAACTTCGACGAAAATCATTAATTAACCACTTGTGTAGTAACACACCATAGGTTGTTGACTAGGGATTTGGCCCGGTGGCTTTCATAGTCTTCGATACTGGTGGGCTCGGGCATGAGGCCGGTGGCTTGCCGCCACCATTGGCCTCGCCTGCCCCCACCAGCCTCGCCTGCCACCACCAGCCTCGCCTGCCCCGATCGACCTCGCTTGCCCCCATCGACCTCGCTTGCCCCCATCGGCCTCGCGTACCTCCACGATGAGGAGGAGGGCTCGGCACTGATACTCGGCTCCGGCTTTGGCAGTCGGCATGGAGTTTTCCTTCTCTATCTTTCGTATATATGTCTACTGTTTTTCTCTCTCTCTTTGTACTTTAGACATTTCAGACAATTCAGCACATTCGTTCTTTCCCTCTGATTTGCTCTCAACACAGGTAAGTACTACCGCTAGATGGTAATCGAAGGGTACAGTTGCTGCAAGAATGTCCAGAACAGGGTCGAGAGTCTCCCAGGGTTACCGATACGAGCCTACACAAATTCTGACTCTGGCCACTCTTGGCGGCTTCCGTTCCATATATACTTAGATCCTCCGTTGGACTTGCAAATAGTGGTACACCATATACGGTATTTAGCTGCGCTGAATGTACACAGTTGCATGTCCAGCTTAGTGCACAGAAGTGCGTGCGGAAGAATACACATACTCCTGTGAACATACCCAGTGACAATCAATCAGTCAACTACCTATCTATATTAACAACCTCCACAGACGGATGGGACCCAGATATATGGCAATGGTTCTACTTTTAGATACATCGAGAGATTTTGTCAGTAATGTACACTGTCAGCTATAGTTGAAGTACTAGATCCGAGTGATAGTACGTATAAGACTGTAAGGTAAGATTATTGCTCAAGATCAAAGACTCGTGCGAATTGTCCATACAGAGTTGCTGTTATCCGATGTTAGATATCTTAAGTGCTCACCGCGGCAATTCCTAATTTCAAGGAATCGCCGTGCATGCTCAACCCGGTGGTATTGTTCTCCAGTTCGGTGCTCATATGGCGGGATGCTTGTCCAGCAGAGAATCTGGTGATGTAACTGTCTCATAGCGTGTTTTCCGTAACCACCGATAGTCATCGGTTGCTGGCCACGGTGCTATTGATTTGCCCATGCTTTTCACGCCGTAGATCTTTCGGTTTACGCATCTTCGTAGATGGCATCGGTAAACTCTCGGTTGATATATCGGTCGGATTCTCCGTAGCTTTCTCGACAGACCCTCGCGGTAAGTGTCTCTTGGCGTTCCGGTGGTACATTCAGTTTTCAGGTATTCGGTTTGGTAATTCGACCATCTGGTGGGCCCTCAGTGACTCTTGTTGAACTTCGATAAATTCCAATAGTCCATGCGGTATGTCTCTTAATTAGCCTTTTCGGTAGACAATTCAATTCCTTCGATAAGGGCCTAGTCGCCTTCTCAGTAAGGCTTCGTGAGTCGGTGGGACTGCCGTAGTAAATCCTTCGGTAGGTGATTTGGTAAGATTCTTTTAGTCCTCTCATTCGAGCTTTGGATGAATTTTTCCAACTAATCATATCCGCCTCCAGGTCGTATTACTAAGACCTCTATAATAATGATGTATGTATCCGGCGAAGCCTGGCGGTATGAATTGTCAGTCAATTTTCGACCATATCGCGTTCTCGGTAGTCGACTCGATTATTTCTCATTACACCATTCGGTAGGCTATTTCATAGTGTGCTTGAAGTGTGAAAAATGTGATGGTAACGGGACGGAATTTGGTATAGCCAAAAGCCGAATTACCGTCGGTTTACCGGACCAGGGGAAATCCCATCTTAGCACAAAAATGGGAAGTTTTTGCACGAGATTCCCGTCACGTTTTCATCCAGTAGCTCACGTTGTCTGTTCGGTACTTCGTTCAGTGGCCATATGGCTAGGCCTGGCCGGCGTGCGGATATCCAAAAAGCCCCGGCAGCCGGTCATGCCGCAGAAGCAACGAAAATCGCCGCCGCACATAAGAGCGGCTGCCAGGAATGCAAATGAGTGATATAACATTCTGGCTTATTCCCAACATTCAAACTCTATGTTGGTAATGCACTATGCATTGGTAATCAGGCTGCAGCATATATTCATCTCTAGCTGACACCGTGGGATGAAAACCTGTCTCTACAGTGATTGGTGGAATTGTCCAATTCATAACTCCAGTGATTATCTGAATATGTGTCCTAAAGGAATATAGCCGCACGGCGCTATCACAAGCACTACGCATACAAATTGCAACAATCTCAGCGAACGTAGACATACACAGCTGTCAGCATATTGAGAAACTTTAATTTTTATTTGTTAACATCGTGTTTTTCTGATTGACTGTCCATGTCATCGCATATCAGGTCCTCCAGCGCGACCGTTTGCCCGCCGGGTCGCCGCCCTTCATCCTGGCATCACCAGAATATCAATTAACAATGCCCTTTAATCCACCAATGCATCCCAAATCGTACCAACAGAACAAATTTCTCCCAACAGAGTTATCCTCCAGATATGTAGCTAGCGATACCTCACTACCCTGGACTAGCCTGACTATCAATATCACATATGCGGCGGCAATCCGGTCCATATCGGCGTCTTATAAACATTAGGGGAGGCTGGGCCTAAACAAACAGTGAAACACCGTACCAAAGAGATATACTTAGCGCACATCTGAGAATCAAAAAAACTTGAAACACTTCAGTATGCTTCCACCAGCGATAGTTTCCTTCTTCATTCCCGCGTACACGTCTATTTCTAATGTCAAGTACAGTCGGGAGAGAGCGGGAACCATGTCTTCGGAGGCAGGGTATTGGAGCCCGCAAAGGAGGTAAATAGTAGAGGACATTAGAGGTAAGTCAATGCAGATTGTGCCCTTGCACCGACTGAAGATGAATGTACGGATACCAAATTCTACAAAATTATATCACATCGCACCGCCAACAAACGCGCCTCGCTAAGCAACTGCCGGATAAGAAACGATGCTTCGTCCCTCCCGTCATCCGTCCTCGTCGCATCTTCATTGTCTTTCTCCTCGACCTCGTCTTCCTCAGACTCCTCCTTGTCCTGTTCAGCCCACTGGTCCACCTCTTCCCCGGACTTCTGGGATTCATCCTCATCACCCTGGCAAAACTAGCCGAAAGTCAACCACAGGATTGACAAAAAGGGAATCCAGCAAATTCATTACGTACAGTCTGTAATGTAACGCAAGCCACTCGTCAAACAATAGTGACTGCAAGGAAATGTAGCAAAGACTCCACTTACTTCCTGCAGAGAAAATGAGCCAAAATCCAGTGGTATGGTTTAGAGGGAGGCAGAAAGGTAATTCACTTACAAGCTGAATTGCGATCGAGCCGACATATCAGTAATCGCGTTGATATGAGTTTTGACAGAAAAGGGTTACACCTACAAACTGCGATGATTAATGGCCGAAGGATCAGCAACAGCAAAAAACCTGATGAAAAAAGGATTATGTTTCACCTACACTCTGCAACAAGGTCAGCTAAAGAGAAAACAAAGAATTATAAAGGGGTGAAGATGATAATAAAATAGACTTACAGCCTACAACATGAGTGCGGCCAAATGTTAGTCATAATGCGTGGAAGCATAGTAAATCTCAAGTCACATACAACCTATAATGCACCAAACACTTGATATCAGACAATATATTCTCGATGAGATACATGTAGAGGGATTCGATTGACTTACCGCCTGCATTGCAAAGCGAGCCGAACATCAGCCATGTCGTCTCGACTCGACTAGAGGCGGGTGCGCTCATGCGGTTCACTTACTTGCTGCATTGCAAAGCGAGCCGAATGTCAGCCATGTCGTCTCGACTCGACTGGAGGCGGGTGCGGTTATGCGGTTGACTTACTCGCTGCATTGCAAAGCGAGCCCAACGTCAGCCATGTCGTCTCGACTCGACTGGAGGCGGGTGCCGTCTAGCGGTTCACTTACGAACTGCATTGCAAAGCAAGCCGAACGTCAGTCATGTCGTCTCGATTCGACTGGAGGTGGGTGCGGTCATGCAGTTCACTTACGACCTGCATTGCAAAGCAAGGCGAACGTCAGCCATGTCGTCTCGATTCGACTGGAGGCGAGTGCGGTCATGCGGTTCACTTACTCCCTGCATTGCACAGCGAGCCGAACGTCAGCCATGTCGTCTTGACTCGACTGGAGGCGGGTGCGGTCATGCGGTTCACTTACGAGCTGCATTTGCAAAGCGAGCAGAACGTCAGCCATGTCGTCTCGACTCGACTGGAGGCGGGTGAGGTCATTCGGTCACTTACTTGCTGCATTGCAAGCGAGCCGAACGTCAGCCATGTCGTCTCGACTCGACTGGAGGCGGGTGTGGTCATGCGGTTCACTTACGAACTGCATTTGCAAAGCGAGCCGATCGTCAGCCATGTCGTCTCGACTCGACTAGAGGCGGGTGCATTGCAAAGCGAGCAGAACGTCAGCCATGTCGTCTCGATTCGACTGGAGGCGGGTGCGGCCATGCGGTTCACTTACGAACTGCATTGCAAAGCGAGACAAACGTCAGCGATGTCTTCTCGACTCGACTGGAGGCGGGGGCGGTCATGCGGTTCTGTTACGAACTGCATTTGCAAAGCGAGCCGAACGTCAGCCATGTCGTCTCGACTCGACTGGAGGTGGGTGTGGTCATGCGGTTCGCTTACTTCCTGCATTGAAATGCGAGCCGAACGTCAGCCATGTCGTCTCAACTCGAGTGGAGGCGGGTGTGGTCATGCGGTTCACTTACGAGCTGCATTGCAAAGCAAGCCGAACGTCAGCCATGTCGTCTCGACTCGACTGGAGATGGGTGTGGTCATGCGGTTCACTTACGAACTGCAGTGCAAAGCGAGCCGAACGTCAGCCATGTCGTCTCGACTCGACTGGAGGCGGGTGCGGCCATGCGGGTCACTTACGAACTGCATTGCAAAGCGAGCCGAACGTCAGCTATGTCGTCTCAACTCGACTGGAGGCGGGTGTGGTCTTGAGGTTCACGTACTCTCTGCATTGCAAAGCGAGCCGAACGTCAGCCAAATCGTCTCGGCTCGACTGGAGGTGGGTGTGGTCATGCGGTTCATTTACTCTCTGCATTGCAAAGCGAGCCGAATGTCGGCCATGTCATCTCGACTCGACTGGAGGTGGGTGCGGTCATGCGGTTCACTTACTTTCTGCATTGCAGAGCGAGCCGAACGTCAGCCATGTCGTCTTGACTCGACTGGAGGCGGGTGCGGTCATGCGGTTCACTTACGAGCTGCATTTGCAAAGCGAGCCGAACGTCAGCCATGTCGTCTTGACTCGACTGGAGGAGGGTGCGGTCATGCAGTTCACTTACGAGCTGCATTGCAAAGCGAACCGAACTGCAGCCATGTGGTCTCGACTCGACTGGAGGCGGGTGCAGTCTTGCTGTTCACTTACTCGCTGCATTGCAAAGCGAGCCGAATGTCAGCCATATCGTCTCCACTCGACTGGAGGCGGGTGCGGTCATGCAGTTCACTTACTTCCTACATTGCAAAGCGAGCCGAATGTCAGCAATGTCGCCTTGTCTTGTCTTGGCAGGACGTGTGCGCTTTACTTACTGCCTGCATTAGAAAGTTAGTTCGATATCATGTAGTATCAATTGCACGAGATGTCAGCGCAATGACACGATTCGCCTACCCACTGCATTGCAAAGCGATCCGATTGTCAGCCATGTCGCCTAGACTTGACGGGAGGTGTGCTCCGTGGTGCGGTTTCCTTACTTCCTGCATGTCAAATTTAGCTTGACGTCAGCCTCATTGTCTTAACGAGTGATCATCGGTGAAGCGATTTTCCTACCCGCTACCGTAATAAACGTGTCAACGTCAGCTATAATATCAAAGAAGAGATGAGTGGGTATTAGAAATATTTACTTACAAACTACAAGTTATTGTGAACAGCTCGTTAATCGTATCATCAATGAGCGAGTAGTGCGAGTGAAATTCACTTACATGCTATAGCACAAATAATTCAAATGTTAGCTATATTGTCAAAAGGGCAGGCCGACAGCTTAATCATTCACTCACCTTCTAACAAATGCAGCAAGCCAGATATTATCAGCAACCCTAGAAATAGTGGTGTGATGCAGTAATGAAGCTCAGTTACAGGCTTCAGTATAATGTCAGTCATATCTTCGATGAGTGA
This sequence comes from Trichophaea hybrida, assembly GCA_015178995.1. NCBI lineage: Eukaryota > Fungi > Ascomycota > Pezizomycetes > Pezizales > Pyronemataceae > Trichophaea > Trichophaea hybrida. Next base: position 38,962 of record WHVE01000300.1, on the reverse strand, counting down.
AAAGTGGTAACATTATTTTACTTTCTGTAAGCATTTTGCGCCGAACATCAGTCAGTCCTAGCTTTAGCAAAGAGACAACTATGTAGTCTACTTGCCGCCTACAATTCAATACAAGCTAATAGTTAGCTATAGTTTCAGTCAGTGGGATATTAAACAGTGTGCACTAACCTGCAATAAGTTTTTAAATTCGCTTTCAAATAGGTATACGATGCCCCCCGCGTTGAGCAGCATACTGACAACTCTACCATGCTTCCTGTAGGCTGCCGCATTTAAAGCAGTGCCATATAGGTCACCTTGAGCGTTAATGTCACCGCTCACCTCCATCAGCCGCCTTACCGCTGCACTGAGCCCAAGATACGATGCCACCATCAGACTGGTAACGTTTTGGATCAACTTTTCAGATGTATTATCACCAATCCAGTACACCTGGAACCATGTCAGCAATCGACTTGATCTGGATCCGTCATCTAAAATTTCCAATGTGGAATTCAACAATTCCGGATCCTGCTCCATTTCAGTCTCTTGAATGTGAGTTGCCCAATGTTTCGCTGCATAATCCAGAAAGGCATGCTTTGTGACGTAATCATCCAAATTTATCTTCCTTTCCATGTTCGTACTGAGGTTTAAAGGGTGGGTTTCAAAGGCCGTAAACAAGAGGTAATCGATACAAATATTTGCGATGGTGAGGCTGGATTCAGCTGGAAGCAGTGAATGCTTCCACATTCCCGTGGTAGGAACGGTTGTGGAGTCATTTATCAAAAATTCCTTGGCAGTTTGATGGATTAAGTAGATCTTCGAGTCTATGACTCTGACAAAAAGTCCACATATCTCCTTTACCGTGCTTTCGATGGAGAATGGACGGTACGGCTTGAGGTCTTCTATTGATTCGTGACTAGGTCGAATTGCCAGTGCAATGTCCATCTCATTGAGGGTGAGCGGTCTTGCAGCAGCGACCACTATTTGTAGAATAGTTTTTGCCTTTGTGAGGTTGGGACTATCCCGAAGAATGTTTTCGTAAATGGTATCCAGGTCACTGGGCAGGTTGTTAAGAATTTTATGGAATTCGTTTGGGGAGGCCTCTGCAGTGTCTTTGAGTATGTTTAGTATAAGGGAAACCCAAAGAAAAGTTCGATCGGCGTCCTTGAGGAGGTTATCTCTGAGATTTGATCGTACGTCATCAGGCAGGGTCAACATAATCCCCAGTTCGTTGATGTTTTTGTTGACGACACGTTCAATGTCAGAACTTATAGCAGTTGTTTCTTCCTCTGCTGGAGTGAACATTCGAACGAAATAATTGATGAGTTTTTCTCGAGTCGACCTTTCGCATTCGTCCAAACTGTCAATGATACAAATGACATTGCCGCAGTCCAGGTCGGTTATTGCCGCCGTGAAGATATTCCATAATGTGTCCAATCCTTCCGTAAATTTCTCGCCCTTACTCTCGAACTCTTTAATAGCATGTTTGATGTTTTCATTCTGAAGAGCTGGTGTAGTAGTGCGGAAAGAACAAATGTTGCATTGTTCTGTTTCTCGTTGTCATCTTTGAAGAAGAAATAGCAAACAGTACCGTGTAGTTCCGATTGAGACTTTACGATGTTGAGCTTGTCGACCAGGAAATAGGCCAAAACTGATTTCCAGCATCCCGGATCCGCTGACACCCACAAAAGGCTCGACTTCTGTTCTCGCCGCCAGTGTTGATATTTTGCATGACTCAGGAACCATTCAAGCGTTCCTGCCACTCGGTCTGGGTTTCTTCGTTTGAGGGACTCATAATCTGAAGTGTAGAGGCTATGCAAGCATTTCATCTCGTTCTCAGTAGGAGGCCAAGGGGCGGAAAGCCCAGGGGCTGAATAAAGGCCCAACATTAGACTGGAGGTCAAAATTGGACTCTAGGTCTTACATACAGGAAATTGAAGCAATAGCAGAGTTCACTAACTGCTGGACGGCACGCTCCACCGGCAAGTATTTCTGACTGTTGGCATCAGGGAACTTGCACATATCCCTGTGATTGGCACCTGAAACTCAGACTGCTCTTTCGTTTGGAAGACCCAGACGGGCGGAGTCTTTGTCCACAATCTGCAAGATGGTTAGACAAGTTGTGTAACGGATGAAAACCTTAGCAGCATCGCCGACATACCAGTTGATTATGAACCATCTCAGTTTCGTTAAATGTTCTGATCTGAAGGCTAGCCCCTCGCTCGATGAATCGCTGCAAGATGTCGGCCAATGTTCGAGAATTATTTTGTAGTGTGGTAACAAAGTTTGTATTGGTACGGCCTAGAGCAACAGCTCTGGAAAGGTTTGCGACGAACGTGCCCCAGTAAGCAACGTCGGATCCACGATAAGGCACCCCAAAGAACACAGATCCGCACACACTGTTGAGTCAATCCCTGTATATGTTCAATCTCTCATGGGCAAGAATCAATGCCTTGTGCCGTTTGTACTTCTCTGGCATTTAAATGATGGATAACCTGCCTTCTTCACTACTACTCCTCCAAGACTATGAGATATAAATACAGTTGGTCTTTTCTTCTCTTCCTCAAGTTGCCGTTCTCCATCCAGCCTATCAATTAGCATCATAGCTACGTCATCGATATCCGTAATGGCAATGCTGAAAGCTGTGTCCAAGTTATAGGCGAAAGACATGATTCTGGCGCTGGGAAGCTGAGATGGAAGAAAGTCTCGCCGCCAAAGCTTTCCGTTGTCTGTCCATGATTCGCTCCAATGCCCTCCAAGCCGATGGACCGCGACAATGCTATGGGTGTCAGATATCGTCAAGACAGAAATATAGTGAGGTGCCTAACTCGATGATGTAGTCTTTGGTGGATCGTGTAGGTACCAGAAGGAAAAGTCCATCTCGCTCCAGTGCGAGCTATCCAGACCATCGTTAGTAGTATTCCATATCGCGATGGCGTCGGTAAGGTAATGTCAACCTCCACACTCAGTCCACCACCTCCTTGAATGTGCCCATACTCGTCCTGGGGCAGATCCGGCCTCTTGTTCCTTTGCCGACTCGTCTGCTCTTGCTGTGGCTGATCCTGCTGTGCAGTCCACTTGCGTTGTTTGCTAAAATTTCCTAGTCCCGGAAAAGACATCTTGAGATATGTTGGAGGTCAATGGAATATGTCAAACACAAACGATATGTTGTGGTTGTGTGGAGTGGGTGTGGGTGCTGAGTATCAATATTATAAAAGTACGGTTGCTCTTCTATTCTGGTTGCGAGGTGGGCTGGACAACGGAATGATGGGGTCGCTCAATCATGTGGATTCTGGTTATTGAACTGTAGACATTGGGAAGTTAACGAATGAAGGTGTGATGGAAGCTAGCCTAGCCAACCAGTTGTTCTGTGAGTGAGCGAGAATTATTTAAATGGCGTACGTCAGAAGTTGGGGTTGCAGGTTATACTCTAGGAATAGGGGCGAGAAATCTTTGGGAAGCTATGCCCACTGATTGGAGAGGGATTACGGCTGTAGTGAAGCAGCAGGTCATTTGTTTGTAATCATATTGCATTCGGCCGCGTAGTGGCCATGGCGGAACTACTGTTTATATAAATGCCACAATCTCTCCCTCCACAGCCGCTTCCGCGCAAATGAAAACTCAAAGACCCCAGAAATCTGACAGCCCCGAAGCCCCGAAATTAACTCCCACATTGCCAAGTCGCAACCGCCACGCTCCCCGGAGAGACTGCCCTCTCCCCGAAGCAGCACATTATCCGGCTGGTCCGCCCTGAAAAAGTTACTGTACTCAGGGAAAGACCGAGACAACAAGAAGAAATGGGGGAGATGCAGGGGGCTTTGGCTGCGACTTTGCCGTGTGGGTTTTAATTTCGTGGCTTCGGGTTTTGTCAGATTCCGGGGGTCTTTAGAGTTTTAATTTGCGCGGAAGCGGTTACAGGATTTTCTGTATATAAATGCCATGGCCGCCAGCGGCCGAATGCAAAATGATTACGACAACAACAACCAGTTGTTCTGTGGCAACCGTACATTCATGCATGCACGCATGCGCCGAACACCGAACATAATAATTTCTGTCTTTGAGGTTAGTGGCGAGTATGTGCAAGGATTATATGGTTGGGGACGCCTAGTCACAGTAGGGTCGCGACATTTGGTCTGACCGATTATTAATACTCTTTTAGCGCTATTTTGGGCTTGGTTATGCCATTTTGGGCCTAATGTCGCACTTATAATTGGCTCCAGGGGTAAAATTTCAGTCTTTAGTCAGTCTTTGGCCGCCAAGCTGCGCATCTACTGCTTATTAAGTGGTATATATTTCCTTTTTAGGTAATAAATGTTTTAAATACTATATTTTATTTTCTAAAAGGATGACATTAGGTATCCCCCCATATAAAAGCCAACTTTTTCAATGCCCCTTTTCTCCACAGCCACAACTAGGAAAAATAATCGGGCTGTGTCAGGTTGTAGAGAACATCAAAAGGAAGCACATGACAGAGAGTTTTGAATTTTTCGACTGTTTGGTGGAGTAAAGGCGGGCTAAAGTTGAGGCTTAAAAATACACCTGGCTAAGGTGTCCCCAACCATACCTGTTTCAAAGACCCATCGAATCTTGAGTGGGGGGTGCCGCATGACCAAACAGATATACCTCGGCTGAATTCGGGTGCATGCATCTGTACTATCCTACCTCCCTCCCTGCATTTTTCAATCAACGACGACCAAAAGTTCGACCAACTACACCAACGAATGCACCCCTGGCACTCAGTGAGCGGTTTGAGAAATTCTACCAGTAAGAATATTCCTCTCTCCTCCAGCAGTGCTCGCTTCCACAGGCAATTGGGTGATCCAATGTTTCCTGCCGGCAAGTAGGGACATTAAGATTAAATGTAGCCGAGCTTGCCGAGCAGGTCGCACCGAAAAGGAGGCAGGATCGGAGATTTCTCATAGGCTCAATCGCAACAAAGCGATTCCTGATCTCATATTCCGCAGCCCCCATGCGTTGACCCGCTTTGCGTCATTTGGTGGACATACCCTCTGTGGCTTCGTTTTACCTACGAACTGGTGGAGATAACTGATTGAGTAAGTCTAAGTCTAGAATAGGATAACATGTCAACTGACGAACCGCCTGACTGCGATAGCCCCGCAGTTGTGAATGCCACACAACCCTTGTCGAGATTTAACCAAGCAAAACTACCGCATTTGCAACTGGGCGCTGTCGCAATCGGGTGGTCTGTCACTATAGTCACACAGGCTAGAGTTGGGCAGTTCCCACGCCGCTGAGTAGAGCTGTGTTGGCGTCCTCTTACGTTCATTTGAGTTTGATCGTTCATACTAATCCAGTCTCAGTTGTTCAAGAGGAAGATGGGTTGGACGTGAGCTCCCCCACCTCTCCGGTCACTCAAAGCGGGATGAGATTTTTGGTACTGCCACGCTCAACTCATCGAAAAATCAAGGTTGGGGACACCGGAAACCTTAACTCTGTCATATTCTAATCTAGTTGACCCTATACTTGAATTTTCGACGAGTAGTTAGAGTGAATGCAGAAAACGTTTGAGGTCACATCGAACCCTAACCCAATACACCAGGATATCCGTATTTATTTTAGTTCAACACTGAGTTAACATTATTCATCTACAACTTTCATGTGTGATATTATAAGGCCCTGTAATCATGCTGCCCTAGAATTCAATGACTTAAGGCAAAGGAAGTGGGCATTTCTGCCTGGAAACAGCTCTGTCCCAACGGAACGGGCAGTTGAGAACCAGCATAATCCTCGCAGGTGTGTATGATTAGACTTATTGTTTGCTCGGCGGGAAGTGAAATATCATTGTTTTGTTGTATAAGTTCCCGGGCCAAAGAATACTCCTATCGTTATGGTTCAGGTCAACTCCCTCATTCGTTATCGTTGACAATACCGTACGTCTTGTTTTGTTTGTTTAATCATACTGTATTCACTCTAACTAGAGTATGACAGAGTCTAAAAACACCTCCGCCTCCGGGCGAGCCGGCTAGATGGCGGAGCTCCCACTTGCTACCCATCGTCCCCTCTAACAAAAGAAAGCAAAAGCAAAAAGATTGATGAGAACAAAAGAGACAACCGAAAAGAGAGACCGCCCCCGAACCAAACACCCTTACTCCTGCACGCGCTCCTCCACTCGCTTGGGCGGGAACTTGCCGACGTCAGTAGCTGCCAGGAAGTCCATCTCCGCTTGCTCTCATTTCTCCATGGAAAACAGCTCAGAAACCTGCACATGTTGGCATCTGCCCGCTTTCCAGCCTGTGGCCTTTCCCACCGCTTTCCAGAATACCGTACGTTCATTTCCCCGCAGGTGCGAGAGCGGACACAACGTAAGATGTTAAGTGCGTAAAGTCTATCCTGAAGTGCTAACTGAGATGCATACAAAAATCTGTTGATCGTACACCCCAATATGATGTTACTGCCTATATCTCACCCCATTCAAAGAAAGTATCCTCCCATGGTGAAAAATACTCCATATCCTCCCAGTCCCCGTTCATAATGCGATCCAACAGCGTCACGCTCGGCTTCGTACTCCGGCAGGATCGCACCCACTTGGCTCAGCCCCCTGACCTGGCCGAGTTTCTGCTCCTTGCGCCGCCATCACGTTGATCAATTACTATCGAGTCAACTCATTGAAATGAAGATTTCCCCACCCATCAGCAGTCTCGATCGAAATTACCGTTCCAAGACCGTGTTGAGATCAATCGACTACGAATATAGATATTGAATTGACTATCGTACAAAAGCGATTGTCTAAAGAGCAAAGAGTGAGACACAGGCATATATATGGGAAAGGAGAGACCATAATCGGCTTCGCCGAGTATCACATCCGGTGACCAATGCCGAGCATCGCTCCCGGGGCGAGACCTCCTCCTCGGCATGGGGGCTATAAGCCACCGGGCCAAATCCCATGCCAACAGACCGCCCACTCTCCAAGACCATATCAATCCCTGTCCGTCGCCCACTCAGCAGCCGCATTTCATCCCCCTAGCTCAGCGTAGTGCTCTCACTAGATCACATCCCCATAGGTTAGCTCCCTAACCCGCCAGACCATGCTTTGCTTCTTACGCTGTCACCATTACGTCCTTCAGTTGGCATCATGCCGATCGTTCGATGCCGTGTCGGCTTGTTGGTGTAGCGTAGAGCAAATGTAAACAAACATACCGGGCTCGTTGATAGTCGGTATTCTCCACCGAGGTTACTTCTACAACCGGCAAGATCGTTGTAATCAGCGTCATGCCTATCGTCGTCAATCTCTCGGCGCCACAACTCAGACGGCGGAGTCTGGACTTGGTGCTGTCGGTGTCAGTGTTGTGAAAGTCAACTCAGAACTTCGGTCCCGGTGCACAAACCCAGCGCTTTCCTCTGGCGGTACCTCTGCGGGCCTCACCACCCCCGAAGTCTCAAAGATCCATCCCGTAGATGTTCCCGAATTGCTTCCATCGCGTAGTCATCGCAGTCGTCATCCCGAACAGCATGTGTGGCCCGATTACCCCGTAGTCTCGAACCCGAGCTGGCCATGTAGTCTCGCACTCGTGCTATACGTCCCGAACTCACCCCGATAAAGCGTCGTTCGGATACCGTGTTCTCATTGCGTCCTCGTATGTCCCTTCGATCAACAATCAACTCAACTCAATGCCCATGATTTGTAAAAGAGGCCACTTTCAGCGGAGGAGAGATGATAGTGGAGGAGAGACGACAACGGCATTGGGGTTGATGACAGCGGTTGAGTAGTTGATGTTGGAGGAGGGTGTAGAGTACACGGCGGTGCGCTGTAAAGGACGTAAAGATGAAGACATGCAGTAGATGGGGGCGTAGATGATGGCATAGAGGAGAGATGACGGCGGCGGTGTAGACGAGGGCGGAGGTGTAGACGGGGGTAGAGGTGTAGACGACTACGGAGGGTAGACGACGACGTACAAAAGCTGTGTGTAAACGAGTGTAAAGCTGTAGACGACGGCACAGCTGTAGACGACGCGAGGTGTAAACAAAGGCAAAGGTAAAGCTAATGGCAGAGGTGTCGACGATGGCAGAAGGTAGACGACGGCGTAGAGAAGTTGCGCGTAAATGAAGATAGTGTATACGAGAGCGAAGGAGTATACGAGGACTATTGAGAGACGAGAGTGAAAGAGTAGACGATGGCGGAGGTGTAGACGAAGGCTGAAAGACGAGAGCGGAAGAGACAAGCTAGCGGCGGACGGACACCGGCAGAGAAGGAACGCCTCAGGAGGTCGGAGGGGTTGAATCATGTGACTTGTAGCCGACTATTTGATGCAACACTCCTGTTGCTCAGTGTTTATGTCAGGTCCGGGCGGGCGCTCGTGGCATTAATGTCAGCCCTGACCTTGATATTAGCATGTCGCGAGGTGAGAATACCCAGCAAAGACAACGGCTCAGACAGAGGCGTACAAAACTCAAAGTAGTCGTGTCGTACTAGCTATAGAGAGACATCAGAAGGTATGACATGGAATGGCATTGACTAGGCGTATTCTAGGATGTAGGCACAGAGTCCGGAGGTGTGAAGAAGGGCGGAGGTATCGACGAGTGTATAGCGTGGCAAACGAATCAATATGGAGGCGTGGGAGAAGGACGAGAACAAGCGTGGACAACGTGGAGAGGTGAATGATTGCACGTAGTGGAAGATATTAACTTCGATGTTGTAATGCAGCAGAGCTTAAAGGTAGGGGGTGCGAAGCTTCGGGGAACCAAATCTATGTACTCGGTGATGAAAGACGAATCGGAAATGTTTAATCCCTGCTCCCTCAGAAATTTGTATGGATCGAGGCTTAAACATTCCCGATTGCGCCCCTTACCCGAGTACCTGAAACAGCCAAAAGCAATTCCGAGATGTGTACCACACACGCGGGCCAATTCTAGGAAGCTCTTTGTGTTCGCTCACCGTTTCCGGCGGCTGCCGAGGTTTCATTCAGATGTGTCTAAGATAACAGCTAACACCACATGAAACAGCGCAACAACCACGCTAGTATTGGCAATGATCTTCACCACCCCATTCCTTAGTAAGGCTTGTCCAGCAGCCTAATTTTGGCTCCAGAGCCTTCCACCGATTTTTAGGCTACTACCTACTAGTTCTTCTAAGTAGAGTGCCAACACCTTTTTTGATGTTTATGCTACGCGAATATCAAGACCAGCTGCGATGTTCGTTCAATAGTTTTAACGTAACACTACCACCCCCCTGCATACAACTACCTGGGTCTAGATAATTGCAATGCGGAGTTAGCTATACACCAATACAAAAAATATGCAAAACCGTCTACAAATCATGGACTTACTTCCGTTTTGAAAAGATTTCATGGGGTGCGAAAGCTGCAGCATTTTCGCTTGGCATTTGGCTTCGCATACACATTCGGATCTTGGACTCAATGCATGCAAGTTGCTTTTCGGCTTAATCCTCACACCCCGTCACTACATACTATCTAACATGTAACGCCGCCTTGCAGCAGTTACAAACGCTCAATATACACCTGGTTTATAAGAGCTCTCCAGATACTTGAGACATAGATCACCAGATAAAAAGTATAGAGTTAATTAGATTCTTTCTTATTGGAATTGAAGAAACTGGTGGCCATAGTGAAGCGCCACGTCGTCTGGGGGCCCCGAATGCATCGTAGTTTGTTTGTTGACCCGCCAATAACGGATTAAAAGTTCGAATAATGTTCCTATTGGGCTGCATTGATGGAGTTTTGTTCAAGTGATTCAATCCGTCAAATAGCTGCAAGGCATGTTACCTAAATAACCCAATGCTGTTCTCTGTCTCACATCATAAATATTCCCAACCTGTTAAAACAGGCGGGACATTGGCGCCGTTTGACAGGTTTCGATTACATGCCAAGCATATATATGGACTGCTGGCGTTTTGCCACCAGGCGTGCAGGCGTCATAAAACTGCTTGCAGACCTGGCTAGCCTCTAATGTTGGAGGAGGGGGACAGTACCTTTCCGGAACAGGCCGAATTACATTCTCTGTCCTTCGGTATTCACAGTTATTCATAAGTGTTGCAAACACTACCAGTGTGGCGGCATATGCGGTTGCCATTGGATCTAACACCATTTACAGGCTTCTAGAACTGAAGCCAGCTTTTTAAAATCAACGCGCACATTGCCCGTTTGATGTGTGCAGATCGCCGGGTGCTCTGAAGATTGACTATCCTAGTTTTCGGCAGCCAATATGCATACATAAATCCTATTGACGCAGTGCCGTGGGGGTTTTGTGCAGAATTCGGCAAAAAAAAGCTTGGGTGCGGTGAACTACGAATAGAATGAATTTAACATGTCTCATCATGGTATGTGTTGGGAAAATCTGAGCCAATGGTACGTCTAAACTCGTAACAGCTCGGCAAAAAATCAGATGGTTGCGTCACATAAGTCGGTAACCTGAAGATCCACAGGAGATCTCGAATTGGATCCTACCCCGTCTAGATCGCGGTCTCGGCTGTTTGTAAGAGTGCTGTTTTGCCCTCCTCCACTAACACCCTTGCATTACATAGGACATGCAAGTTCGTCTGAATATATTGATCCTAGGCAACGTAGACAAATGAATGATTTCTTACTATACTAAAGATGTAATTTGCAGAGTACACAGCAGGTGGCTGCAAGAGCCGAATACAAAAGCCGTCGTGCGCGTCCCTCAACCTGTCCGTCACCGCATCAACATCGCAATGAATTATTTTCTCCCAATAAAGGGTCATGTCATTATTTTGCTCGTTCTCCTCTGCCCGGCGACCGTATCTAGCCAAAACGTCGTATCCGATCTCAGCGGGATATCCGGTGCACTGTCTGTGATGATAGCTGCATTATTTATTGCTTCTCGCCTGAAATCGAATATCTACATTGTTAGTGTAAGACAAATGGCGGCCAGTTTACTGTCCCAGAACCCACGTTTGGGTTATCTGGTTCCTCAACGACCTGCACGACACTCGGAATACATTACAGACATTGAACTTACCACGGCCGGTGAAGGTCCGATTTATGACAACACACCCGATATCGCATTGATCAGGACACGGGATGTTTTAAGGATCAATCGGAGCGGTTGGAAGCGAATCGACAATACCAAGGTAGAGCTATCAAAGTGTATATCGAATTATCTGCCCCAAACAAGAGCAGCGTTGACATCGCACCCCGAGAAAATGCTATTTTTGAAGCGTTGCGGATTTCTTCGTTCGTTCACACCCATGCGAAATTTTGACATCGTTATGGGCCACCTTCCTCATGTGCAGTCATCGATTGTTGTCCTTGAATGGTTGATGACAGAAGCACAGAAGGACCTTGATTCGGTTGTGGCGGAGCTTATACAGCAGTACAATAGTTCTATGGACCCCAACGCTTGGAATGATATTGTGGCAAAGGCTTTGGAAGATCTGGAACGATTGACTTCGGGGCAAGTAAGGTGTTACAAGATAGGTTTGTGTGTTTTCCACCAAATGTTGAACACGCTGATTGTTTTATAGCTAAGAATTGTACGGACGAGATCGACTTTGAACAGTACAACACAAAGCAAAACATAGAGATTGAGGACTGGGGAACATCAGATTCCGGCGCAACGATCTGTAATTCGTTCTTCCCCCTAGTGACTGCTTATTGCGCGGCTTTGGCCTTCCCGGAGCTTGCATTTTCTTTAGTTGAAAGCCTCAATTACCTAGAAACCGCCGAGACATTGAGCACCAAACCCTGGCCTGCTTCAAAACAGGACAACACATTATCAAAATACACCGATATCTGCCAGACATCTTCTAGGAGCGAGGGTATCTCTCCTACGGCAGAACAAGACGACTTTCATTCCTATCCCCCCGGAACAGTCACCGGGCTGGTCACACTTCTGATGTATGCTGCACGGCTGCCTGACGCCAACTCCGATACGCTGTCTGTCGTAATCAGTTCTGTCGATGGGAGTTCTGTCAATGGGCTCGACAAAATTGACTTCTGTAATGAACCCAACAAACTGCCTGAGTTAATACTCGACTTTATTCAAAAGCGTGCCGACACCGGTGGCCCCATCACCAGAATAATGTCCGGGAACCAAGGTATCAACCTATTCGTATTAATCGTCAGACTCGGATTGATTGCGCTGGTGTGTACTGGAGCGAACATAACCCCTCTTGCAGCTCTATTTACTGCCGATATATTTGGTCTTAAGTTGGGTCGTTATGACTTCCTTCCCGGCGAATATGGCACTCAAGGTATCGGCGTCCGGAACACGGAATTCGTTGTGACTTGGCATTCGTCTAAGCACACGCATATCATAGCTTCAAAAGGAATTGGAAGTGTACGATGGTCTGCCGTTATCGGTTCATATAGTGTAGCATGGCTATGCTTGATTTTCCGCAACACCACAAGATCGTGGTTGGGTTTGCAATCTACCCAAGTGTCCCCCAGATTGCTCAAATTATGCGGATTATTCCTAATGGCCGTCGGATGTGGTTGGATGGGTTCTGTAGCATTGGAGGTTTTCTTCAGAATGCACCGTTTGTATAGGCTGGGCGAACTGCATATTCAACGCGGCCAGCGTCGGCATATCTCTTTTTGCCTGTGTTTCAGAATTGTGGGACCCGCTCTGTGCATGATCTGTTTTACGGTATCTATTGGGATATATCTCGCGCACCTATGGATCGCTGGGCTTAGGACTCGAGGCATGGAACTTGCGATACGGGCTGTTGTTGACGTGGCTGGAATTGTTTGTATTGTGTGGAGCGAGACTGGTGTATTCCGGATTCTTAATATGGACCACATCCGCATAGCGCAGGTAACATGGTGGTCTACTTGGTTAATGATTATTGCTACTGTACCATTTACAAAAGAGTGATTTCATTGGGGTTACGGCTAGAATGGCGTTTCAAGGTAGCCGACATATAAATATTATGATAATCCGACCCTTATGTAGGTGGTATATATATTTGATGGATTGATTATTTTATTTTGTTTTAATCATACTGCATTCACTCTGTCTAGAGTATGGCAATTCCCCTTTCCCCATATATTTGGAAGATTTCTGAGGAGATATCAGTCTGGCCTTGCACACTTTAGCGCCGGGGCGGCAGTCTTTTTCGGCCGGCCTGCGGGATGTGCTGGGCGGCTGTCCTACAGGCTGTATTTGCCGATTTGTAGGTTTAATAGGATAAAGGATAAACAACTTGCCTGCTTGAAAGACGCCGTCTGCTGCCTACACTAAAATGCCTCCAAAGTACGAAACACGAACCATATCTAGCCCAACCATCGTAGCTCTGCCATTGCCGCATCCCATCGACAGGGTATGCGAAATACTGCCACGTAATTGTGTTGTTGTTTATTCATACTGTATTCACTCTTACTAGAGTATGACAGGACCTGATATCCCCTCTGCCTCCGGGCTAGCCGGCTAGATAGCGGAGCTGCCCTCCACTACGCTTCGTCCCCACTGACAAATGAGAAGAAAAGAACCAGAGAATCACAAAAGAAACGGGATAGAAAGAGCGATATAGCCCCATTGCCACCACCGCCGCTCACCTGGCTGGGAACTCCCCGACCTCAGTAGCTGGCAGGAAGTCTACCACTGCTTGATCACACTCTTCCACGGAAAACAGCTCAGAGACCTGCACGTGTCGGCATCTGCCTGCTTTCCAGCCCATGGCCTTTCCCACCACATTTCAAAGTGTGCTCTACTGGTCTTTTCACTGGCTGCAGTGGATGTAGAGGTGCTCGCGCTTCTCGGCCACAGTTCCCTTGCAGCACCATCATTTCTCGTCCTCTTGGAGACCGAATTGTATTTGGTAGATACCTGTGGGCGCATGCCCAGATTTTAGCGGGTAAAACCTAGCAGCTAATGACTTCACACTGGTCATTGGAATAGGTCTTTTGGTTCCCGCCTTGCCCTTCAGCCTATAGCTGAAATGCTTGCTGCATTTGTTGGCCTGCTACCCTATCTTGGATGCAGTCCTTCCGTCAGAGATCGGTCTGGCCATATTGAAGTGAGGGGAGTACGGCCGCAGTATCGCGATGTCTCCACTTCCATGACATGCTTCCTTCGCCTGGCGGTCTGCTTCTGTCTCCCTGGTGATACTAGAGTGTCCTGGAACAAACTGAATCTCAATTGTTATGCCGTGGGTGAAGAGAGCCTGTGCCCTTTGATTGATCCATCCTGTGAACTACTGTCCAGGGCCCAGCTCCAGATGTGCCGTCCGTCGAATGTCAGCTTGTGAATTGCTAAAAACCCCTACCATCTCCACCCTTTGTCTTTGGAGTGTTTCTCTCTTCACGATTGTGATGTCAAGCACAAATCAGATAGCCCACACTTCTGCATCAAAGCCTTCGATACATCCGATGCCCAGATACCTGCAGCGGGACCTCCACTCTTCTCGGTGTTTGCATACAGCTCCGTCTCCTACTTTACCATCTTCTGAGGGCAAACAATCTGTCCACCACATTCAGACTTCCGGTCAGACTTTGGCCTCTTTCTTGGTTGCCCAGCTCTGCGGGGCTATCTTGTCTGCAGTTTGGTTATCCAGTATGATGGTTCTGATGACTGATTCTTCACCCGGAGCTGGCCAGTTCATGCCTTCAGCTGTCAGGCACTGCTGGAGCTCTTTCTAGACTACTCTGCATACCGGTGCCCTGGAAGAGGGGTTCTGGTTTACCCCCCTTACCTTGTTGCTGCATGTAGTTGTGAGTCTCACGGAGAATCGCTGTTGTCTGGAGTTCAAGATTACAGGCACAGGTGAGAGCCCTGAGTCTCTCATTGATGCTCCCCGTGGGGTCATGGGCAGCTCACCCAGAATGGCTCCAGCTTGTCGATTGAGGAGCAGTTGGAGGTCATCCTGTCTGCCTACATCTTTGGAGTCCCACCAGAGCTTGCTTCCATACAGAGTCACAGCTTGGACACATCCCACCTGGAAGGCCCTTCTGCTCTCTGGTACTACCCCATAGGTTGTTGTGAGGGTATGGAGTCTAGCTTCTGCTGCCCTGGCTGTATTAGTGCATGAGTTGAGGTGCTCCTTGAGCGTCAGGTGCGCATCCATCCAAATGCTGAGCAAGTGTATCACCTGTCTGTTGAACCATATGAACCCATATCTGCCTCTTACCTTCGCCGTCAGTTTTGGCTGGAGGTGGGTTTTGTGGCCTCATCTGCGTATAAATAGTACCACCACCATGTGGGCGGTATCAAACCGTAGCCCTTGTCTACTTGCCAACTTGATACTCTTCGCTTTGTATTTCTCAAGTATCATGACGACCTGATTGACATCTTGTCCAGTCGCTACCCAGCTGAGGTCATCCACAAACGATAGCCCTTCTGCAGAGATGTACTCCTCAACCCATTGATTCGGACCTGAGGTATATATTGCAAAGAGAATCGGTGAAACGGGTGAGCCCTAAGGAACCCCTGCTTTCCCTGGGTGTCGTTCCATGGCACTGCCCTCAATTATCATCTCCACAGTTTCCTCTGAGAGACAGTGTTGAAACCAAGAAAAGGAAGGACTGTTGAGTCCTGCTCGCTGGATTGATTTTCTAGATACAGGTCCAAAGTGCGTGTATATATATGATCTAAAACAAACTTTTACCAAGCAGCTTTTGCCGACACCAAGCAGCCTTTCGCCGACTATGGGAACCTTAAGATCGAGAGAAGGTTCTGGCAGGTTCTGGCATTGAGAGCCACAGGGCTAAACCTTGAGTTAATGACGTCTAGTCAAATTACCGTCAACAGACAGCTCTTCGTTGAACATATGAGGTCTCCGTCCATGTGCTTGGCCTTCATTGTGTCAACTATCCTTCCTTTTCCCACACTCGGGAACGGTGTTTTAATATCCATGAGACCCCTGCCTGGTACGAGGTCATTCGTCCAGGATGCATGTGCTTTGACAACCATGATAGCCGCTGCATCAATAGCAGACTGTCCCTTTTCTGCTACCAAAGTGGCCATCCCTCAGTAGCCCTCTTCTTTCAGCCTCTTCTGACAGCACCTCCGCAACTACATTTTCAACCACTATTCCCATACAGCCAAGCAGCGATATGGAGGGGTAGGCCTTCAGCTGTGTATAGTTGTCTTTGTGAGGCTTTCGAATCAGCACACCGCTAGCCCGCTTCCATACCTCTGGGTGTCTTCCCGTGCGAATGGCCGCCTTCGTCAGCCTCACGATCCTTTGTTTATCCCACTTCCACGTAATTGTGTCATCATCGGAATCAATGCTTCGACGGCTGACGCAAAGTGCTAATTGTTTAAAGATTAGAAGCACTGTAAAGTCACCTTGTGGCAGAAATGTGATAGAATGTTACACTGGCTTGACAATCAGTGCAATATGAGGTAAGGGCAGTGTTTGGAACCGGCACCACCGGTCGTAGGGCATTATCAGGATTTTCAGAAGGCCAAGCCGAGCCGCGATTTTGCAAACCTGAAGCCGGCTTTGTTATCATAAGTCTGGAGGCACTAGCAAAGCTCGCCGCCCAGCCTGCATATCTTGAGAGATGCAGGCCGGAAAAAACTGCATTCACTCTAGACTACATTTTGGAGGGTGATAATGGAATCCGGTGGATGAAAATAGATACATATCTTCGAAAGTTGATTATATAATAAGAATCTCCATGCCGCATAAAGATAATCGAAACTTAGTCATTCAGTATCATCATAGCCAAACCTTTCCCTCTTCTCCATCTAATATTCATCCTTATGTTACGCAGACTACGCGGATACCGACTTCTCGAGTTTCGAGGCATTCGAGGTGAACTGATTAATGGATACCTACTACATGGCTGGACGAGTAAAATCATACAGTACACAGTTTTGACAGCACACGATAGTTGTCTGAGGAAAAGAGCGATGGACCGAGGTTACACTGCTATGAACCCAGGAGAAGCAACTGCGAACCGAGGGTTAGGGTTTGTGTAGAGGATGTAGAACTTTGTAGCATGATAATCTTACGCTACGAATCGATGTATATAAGGTGTTATTATCTACAGTGGCAACAGAGGCAGTGCCCGGTGAAAATCAACATAATGACAGTAATTCGTTGACATGGGATTTGGCCCGATGACTCCTGTGGCATTCGGGGGCTGACAGCCCCCATCGACCTAAGGCTGCGGGCATGAGGCCGGTGGCTTATAGCCTCCATGGGCCGCCACCATCCCCCATGCCGAGGAGGAGGTCTAACCCCGGGAGTGATGCTCGGCATCGGTCTCGAGATGTGATACACGGCTTCGCCGAGCTTCGCCGAGAATGGTCTCTCCTTTCCCATTTATATATCCCTGTATCTCTCTCTTTGCTCTCCAGACAATCACTTTGTATGATAGTCAATTCAATATCTCTATTCGTACTCGATTGATCTCAACAGTAATTATTATCAGGCAAACATGGGAGTAGAAGACATGTGGCCAGTGTAATACAATTGATCACAATTGGGCTAGTCCGCACAAGGATCGTCTAGTTCAAGACTAGCAGTCTTGAGCTTGGTATAACTTGCCCTTGTTTTGTTTGTTTTAATCATACTGTATTCACTCTACTTAGAGTATGACAGCCCCTTAGTCCCTCCGCGTCCGGGCTAGCCAGTTAGATGGCGGAACTCCACTCCTGCTACCCGTATAACTTGCCCTTCCCGCAGAACCGGACTGTACTTTACAGAGCCAACCACATCCGGAGAGGTCCAATCACTGCCGAAGGATGATTGCTGAGGATATGACACAATGGTATCTCCGAAACGCTGTTGTAATCGTCGTCTCTAAAGTAAAGCATCTGCACCCAGCCCTGGCTATGTGTAACCGACTACAGCTAGAATTGGGGTTCTGTTAGGGGATCCCAACTGCAATAATCGTACGCACTGTAAGATAGTTTTCTGCCTACTGTGTCTTTCGATCATCAATCTCACCCCCGGGTGATGCTTCTTCCTTTAGTATAACAGCCAGCTACAGCAGAAGGAAGTGAAGAATAATGAGGAAGTGCGAGTACATACTCACAACGGTATACTTATGACTCGAAAGTTTCGACACATTCAAATGTAAAGACGCGGGCTGAGTCACTAGATACATAAACACTCTCACTCCCCTCCCCTCTTCCATTTTGGCACGAACTACGGGATTGTAGCAGAATGGGATCAGGGTCACTCGCCCCATCCTATGACGTAATTTGGGATGACAAAAACCGAAATACGGGGCGGTATCTGATGATATTTGGTGTCAAATGGTTAAAAACTGCTGACGCGTAAGATCAGTACGGCGAAATGAGATCTGACACGACAGGCTGACAGAGCTCATTAGTAGATCATTTCCGGTAAACAATAATCCTATGTATACATTCGGTATGGATAGGGATGGAGGTCTGGATGAGGGCATAGTGCAGAAATAGATAATGAATGCGGAGGCATGAGAGAGGGACTAGGACAGGAAGTACGTGGAGTTGTGTTAGCACTGTGACACACTAGCTTCAATCTCAACAGTAGTGGGCACCACCGGATGAGAACGGATAGGAATCTCATGCAAAATTGGAGTTTTGGCATCCCAAATTCCGTCATGGGATTGGATGACGGACCCCAATCCCGTCCTGCTACCATCTCGTGGTTCACAACATACCTCGCTTAGTAGTGCTGGGCGGCGGCCAATGTCTGAGCTAGCGCAGCATGCGGCCCACTCGCGCGCCCAGAAACATCTACACTTTCATAGCTCGCTTCTGGTAACGAACTTACTTGCGGGCTGACAATACCTATCCGCATTTTGGTGTTGTTAATAAGTGCTGTATGCAAACGAATGTTAATCAGCGAAGCTTGCACATGTTCCTGACGTGTTGAACACGGAAAGGTCCGGCGACAACCCACCTTCACGCGTTTGTGCAATGATTTTGGTTCTCTTCCCGTTCGCCATCGGGTTTAGTGGATTTTCATCGGGTTTTGGTAGCTATGTCTATAATTACGGAAGATTTTCTCCGATGCATGTTATGAATGGTCGACCCAAGGTTCGCTTCTAGAATCGCTGACCTCAAGATCGTGCTGGTATCGACTGAATCCATATAGTTGAAGGGGAAATCGACCGCGGCATTGTCCGCATCAGGTGCAGATTCTGGCTACAATACCGTCTGTGACGATATTTCTGAGTGTGAAGGGATTCAATCTTTCAATATACCGGCATTTCCGTGTCAATCTCGCGAGGATATTCTTTGCTGATTGAAATATCGAAGATGCTATTCCGAAGTGTAGTATACATTGGTTAGCGTCGATGGCTGATCACGAAAAATATCACTGAGTATATAACATTTCCGCCAGAATCACATTCCAATGGGCAATGATTCGCCGAGGTTCACATTATAATGATATTATATGCCACTCAACCCATATGGGCAAATGTGAGGCACAACATCGGCGTTGTATGGATCACAATAACAAAGTATGATGAGTGATCAATCCACCGTGCAAAGAGGGGTCCGAACTGCCCATCCGCGTTTATTTCAGTCCTTAGCTCCCGATATCAGCGTATAAACAAGTTTGGCTCTAGGTGGTATCAGGGTGGCGTCTAAACTTCTTTCTTTGCACGGCCGAGAAATATTTTAGAAAATTTATCTCATCGAGTGATGATGGATGATGGACCCCCGAACGCCCTTGCCATGTACATGTAACCTCACGTGATGGAGTTGTAGTCAGCAATGGCGCCGAAACATTTTAGCAGATGATCATGAGATAGAGCTTGTAATGGAGCTGTTGCCTAGTTGCCATACAATGTGCAAATTGGTTGAGTATGGCCCGATCGCGGAAATTGCTGATTAACTAGAGGACGAGATTCTCGAGCATTTATGTGAACCTTTGCTTCAGTGGTAGCTGAAAATCGATGGCTAGCCCAACATTTGGTTGGATACTAGCCAGCACGATCTACATTCCATTGGCATATTTCGAATTGTCTGGTCATTTCCAAAGGGAGTTTCTCCAGATGATATAACATTCATGGCTAATATACCTAACCCTAACACTAAGTGAAATGATTGAAGCGCCACAGAATTGTAAACGACAACAGAAATTATCCAACTGATAGAGCCAACATGTGAAAGGATTTGGTGATATTCTCGTGGAGTGATGTATTTTTGGGTGTCTCCGGTGGCAATGTAGGTAGTAGAAAAATTTAGGGCCGCTAGCTTGGCATCATAGAATGCAATTACCACGCATTATTATCGGCTACAGCAAATATATATACAACATCGACCTCCAACGTCATTGATCGCTTACATAGCATCTCGTTCAACATCAGCTAGTCAGAATGTATGCTTCCGTTTGGTATGATTTTTATCATTTCTCCAAACTACACGATCTTATGGCGGTTCGGCAATTAATTATCTCAGTGCTGAGGGTATACTAGTCGTGGAACAGTTGCCTGTAACTGTTTGGAGAAGCTCCTTCCGAAACATATATCCACCTCCGACGCCCGTATCAATACAAATCCAAAACACACAAGTTCAACAGCTACGGTCATAGAGTTATGAAAATTAGGCTTCCCGTCCGCTCAGCCATATCTAAGCATATCATTGACAGGTCAGTACTGCAGTGGCTGACCATGCGGGAATCCCTGGTACTGTAGTTTTGATCCCTTTTTGTTGCTAGCTGTGGGTTTCGCTGTTACAATGGTGATAGAAGAGACCACAAGGAATCATCATAAAGTTTATTAATTAAGATTTATCTTGTAGAGTATGCTCCGCAGACAATACTATGTCTTTATCAACCAGGGGAAAACATAATAAAACATCATCGTGAATCATCACCCGTTACAGCAGCATTGGGGATAGTAGGGTTCAAGACTTTGCTTAAATCCATTTGCAGGCTTGACGAGTGGCAGGGAAAGGAGGAAAATGTATGTCAAGACCGCAAGCGGTCGAATATGATGTGATCTCGTTACAACAGCTCATATGCTGATAGAGACACACTTGTAACAAATAGGGCTCAGATTGATGGGTACCAATAAGTGTGTATACGTATGCATATAGTAGATCGTACATTTACGGTCGATTGAGCATCAATTAGATAGACAAAATTCAACTTATAGCATATAACGTAGTAAATATCATGCTATTGAGTGATAAATCATGAATTATGATCGTGGCAAGGGGACACGACGTGTAAGCCATCCGCCGATAAATGGATACTACTACTCATTGAAGAAAGTCACTGGGCCCACTGTCGCACTGCTACCGGGAATCTATTGCTCCTCATTCGTTCAATTGCACCTACAACCAATAGCCCGCATGTTGAGAACAATCGACAAAGAGAATGTCAGATACTGAATTGTCTATCGTAC
The DNA here is from genome assembly GCA_015178995.1 of Trichophaea hybrida. Lineage (NCBI taxonomy): Eukaryota > Fungi > Ascomycota > Pezizomycetes > Pezizales > Pyronemataceae > Trichophaea > Trichophaea hybrida. The sequence goes on along the minus strand of WHVE01000300.1, from coordinate 17,750 downwards.
AATGAAAGAATAAAATAGACTTAAATAAGAAAAGATATCATACGTGGAGCGAAGTACCACTCAGGCCGGAGGTAAAGAACTGATTACGGTATCACCACTGCGGTTGTTGGAGGGCCGTATCAAGCCCGTAGTAATCAGAGAACCAAGTACCTTACCAAGCCTGAGATTACCCCTGAGCTGTAACAAGACCGCAGTAGTCAGAGGACCAAGCACTGCCTTTGGGCTAAATCCTTAGTCAACAACGCAATAGAATGAAAAAATGAATTGTTCAGACCACTGAAACTCATCGATCATTGCAAAATAACATAGCCGTACTTCTTAAGTGATTCAGCTGGATAAAAGTAGGGGATATTTACAATTGCGTATACAGGCTCCTTTTAGTACTGTCTTGCACGCAGCCCTTGATTGCGCTTCATCACGTCATCATGAGACCGTTTTTCTACCATCATATCAATTTCCAGTTTGCCTTAATTTTCATTTAGTAATAAATGAAATGCCCCCTCTACATACCTTGTATCGGCGGAGTACATGTTAAGATATTTGTCACCATATTGTAATGATAGTTGACGGACGCACAGGAGAGCAATGGTGGCGGTGTTGCAGAGGTAGCGGAGGTATTCCTTATCTGGTACCTTCCCTAGAATCGCATGTAATATTTTAGCTCGCAAGTAAATGATATCAAAACAGGCGAAACCGGAGGAAAGTAACATACGTAAGTAATTGGTACGTTGGAGTAACTACCCACAGTTCCACAGATAATAAGTTTTCCAGGAGCTGGGTTATCTCAGGATTGAAACATTGGACAAGTACGGTGGGATAAATTTGCAACTCCAGTTCTGATCTGTTCTGCTCACAGCCAATATTGCCAAGTCACTTCGTTCCGGGGTAATGCTTCTTGGTACGTAATGCAATACGGCCGTGATCTTGGTTCGCCAAGATACTAGCCTGTAGACCGCCGCTATCGTTGCTTTTTTGTTTGGAACTCGACAGTATTTAGGTTAATATGCATACAGTCCTCAGTAGTATAGTGGTTAGTATTTCCGCCTGTCATTACTAGCATGGCGGGAGACCAGGGTTCAATTCCCGGCTTGGGAGGAATCATTGCTTTTTGCCATTTTTTCATTCTCATTGTCGAGAGGGGGTAATTGTAGATTTATGGCCGCTTGTGCTCCACAACATGGTTGGTGGCTGCCTTCAATTGCGATGCACATTTCAAAAATGATGGAAGGAAAAGATATCGACCTTTGCTCTTTAGCAACACAGTGCTAATTGTCCTTTGTCCCGGAGTGCTGAAAATTGTCGGGGTTCACTCCCGGACGATAGTCAAAGACCAGAATCGCTCAAAATTCTCGACCGGAACAGCTAGAGTTTAACAAATCGGAAATAAGAAAGCTTGAAAAAGATATTAAGGGAAAGCACATGCCAACATTAATGATTAAGCGTTGCAATGTTGGTTTGCGGCGGTGATGATAGAACTTACGTTGAATCGCACATAGTATTCCGACAATCCTGGGGATACATTATCAAGGTTACAGGTCAGTCAAGGTGCTATTTGGGCCAGGTATCCCCGATATTCCGAAGAACATGTTTTCTGTGGTAAAACTGGGTTATGGATTCTCATTCGGAGTTTTGTTACGGAAATTTGGATTGTCAAAACATGCTCTATATTCGATAAGATTCCAAAATCTACTCCATACATTCAAGATTACCGGTAAATCTTTAAAGATATCGGAAAAGGCACCAAACAGTGCCTTTTCCTAATCACATATAATGCGCATTTATGTGCAAGGACTAGATTAGGGTTCTTTTGTATAACAACATAAGGCACTGAAGAAATGGAACTATGCAGTGTATTTCTAAGGGTGCTTCTATTCTGTACCGTTTCTCATTGTGCCTTTCTGCCAGTGTCTGGGCCCTTTGAAATCTACCCAAGCCTTTTTACTACGTGCCTTTCTATTTCTGCCTTCACGCGTCTTTCTGTGCTGTTAGTTTTCAAAAATTTGTAAAGGTCATCATCACCCCAGAAGGCACTGACTACCTGTGGTCTCGTGTAACACTCGCGCCACTGCCTGTTCCTCCTTGAAGCTCTTGCCCGCGGTGCTCTATTCCCTTCTTGAGGCGATGGCAGTGTTCGTGCAGTCTAGGTCAGGTGGTGATGGTGGCTGCGGCAGTGTTTGTGCAGTCTAGGTCAGTTGGTGATATTGGCAGTGGCAGTGGCGTGACATCGGTGGGGTTTGTCGCAGCGGCGGCGGTTTAGCATGGTGATTGTGGAAGGTGGGGTGGCAAATGGTGTTGCAATGGGAAGCGAGGTGAGCACCCAATCGAAGCAATTATAGGCAAAAATACCATGCAAGGTATCATTTGCAGCCCCACACAGCTAAAGAATGGCACACATATGATATACCCTCGGTGAAGATGGTTAAAAAGCTAAACAAATAAAGACACTTTTTGGAGGGTTCCTGGTCTTGAAAAGGCATCATTTTAAAGTACAGCAGTAGGTTAACGCTCCATGGGTTGAAGTCCAGCGCTCTCAAAAAGTCATCTACTGGAAGGATACACTGTAAGCCATAATTGAACTTTTATATAGGCACCGAAACAAGATCCAGTATCTTCCGATGTCTTTTTTACCTTACACTGGGTGCCTCCCGGATGTCATTGTATTGGGAAATGGCACGAAAAGCACAGCTCAGACTCCATTACAATTATTGATTCAGCATCATATCTACAACTTTGCTACCATTGTCTCAGGGCCTGAGGAATACTGAAAACTCTTTATTGTCAATCACATTGAGATAACAACATTCCCAACTGGAAACCACTTCCTGGAAAGGCAGATATTGTCAACTGCATATGCTGTATGGGTTATATAGACGCAATTGGAGATGGCAACATAGGGATACCGCTGACTAGGTAATAGAGATGCAATGGCTATAGCTTACCGAAGTTGAACGTGATCTGAGAAACACCCCATTGGCAGTCCAAAGAAAATGGCAACGATCCCAACCCAATTATAAGCCCGAAAGTCATCGGAGCTAAGGTGGGAGCTAAGGCGGGTACGAGATTAGGGTGCCTATCTCCCTGCAGCCTCTGGCCTGAGTCGAGCTTCGTTCCAGGTATGACTTGTTTTCGTATTTATTTCTAGTCTATTTTTCTTTGCACGATAGACAGTCGGCATGTTTCATTCTCATTAGTGATTACTCTCAACAGCACTTAGTCACTGCACACCCGGGTGGACAGGGGGAGCGAGCGCTGGTGGGATCCCAGAGAAGTAGGCAAGCGAGATGTCCTCCAACTCCTCCGCAATTGACAACCTGGTCCAACCTGGGCGCGCTGCCCACAACCCCACGGAGTGCACAAATGCGAAAGTCAGGGCTTACACCGGCGCCCGTGATCTTAGACTCCAGACAACAGGGATTCGCACCAAGACTAGCGCATGCATGCAGCAGCAAGCTAAAAGAGCTACACCGAAACCACACTTCCGGTGCACTGCTATGCAGAGTAGTCAAGGAAGAGCATGAGCATGGCCGTACAACCGAAGGCATGGATTGGCCGGCCCCGGGCGAACAATCAGTAGTCAGGACCACGATCCTGGATGACACCACCGCAACCAAGAGAGCCGCGCAGCGCTGGGCAAGGGAGAAAGATGCCAAAGTCGGAGTGGGGGTCTGGATGTGGTGGACAGATGGATCGCGATCAGACGATGGCCGAGTGGGAGCCACAGCAGTGTGCAAACACGGAACTCAATGGACGTTCTGCCGAAACTACCTGGGCACAGGACGTATGGAAATCTTCGATGCCGAGCTGTGGGCGATCGGCCTCACGCTTGAGGTGACGATTGAGAAGAGAAAAACATTGCAAATGCATGGAGTGAAGAGAGTGGCAGTCTTCAGCAACTCACAGGCCGTAATCCGACAGACGGCACACTTGGAGCCAGGCCCAGGGCAGCGATTAGCAACGCGAATCAACCGAAGGGCGCAGGCCTTCCGTGGCCACAGCATTGCAACCGAGATTCACTGGGTCCCGGGACACACCGGTATCCCCGGGAACGTAGAAGCAGACCGTCAGGCGAACTTAGCCCGAGATGGACGCGGAAGAACAGTGAAAGAGCGGCCATACAGTTCGGTCTCGAATGGAGCTGGACGAATCTTCCAGGGAAGATCAGCAGCCAAGGCGATGTGGAAGGCCGACAAATGCAGCATGCACTTCAGTTACAGACTGGGGGGAAAGGTGGGGACCAAGAAACCTATCCCAATGACAAGCTTGAAATCGCTGCCTGCCAGGTTCTACCGACTAAAGTCCGGGCATGCATCGACTGGAGTATACCTAAAACGATTCGGCCACTGTGATGATGACAAATGCTGGTGGTGTAACGGGAGAGCGTCCCAGACGCGGGAGCACCTCTTCCACCACTGCAGCAGGTGGAGAGACCAGCAGAAGATGCTCTGGAAAGCGGTGGGAAAGGTATCAGGGTGGAAAGCAGGCAGATGCCAACACATGCAGATCTCAGAGCTGTTCTCCATGGAAGAGTGGGACCAAGTGGTGATGGACTTCCTGGCGGCTACTGAGGTCGGGAAGTTCATGCCTGAATGAGCGGTGGTGTGGACTGGGCGTAGAGGCTGACTCAGGCGCGGGGGAAGGCGGCAGCAGGTTTATATCGTTCTTTTATCGTTCATTTGACAGTGGGGACGAAGGGTAGCGGCAAGGGTGCTCCGCCATCTAGCCGGCTCGCCCGAAGGCGGAGGGGGTTATGTTGAGAGCAAATCAGAGGGAAAGAAGGAATGTGCTGAATTGTCCAAAGTACAAAGAGAGAGGGAGAGAAAGCTCTATATAAGAGAATGGGCACCATGCCCGGAACGCGCAATACCCGGAGCCGGCCCGGAGTTAAGTCATATCCGGAGCCGAACATCCGGTGCCGGATGTCGTGCTCATGTGTGGGTGGATGGCCGGTGCTCTCGGTTGGATGCCCAAGAAGACTCCGGCAACCCCTCCGAATGACATCGAGAGCCTCCGGGGTAAACCCAGACCAGCGACGTTAGTCAACTTGCGCCAACTTGTTATACAGATCCTGTCATACTCTAGTAAAAGAGAATACAGCAGGATTAAACAACAACAAACCGGGTGGACAGGTGGAGCGTGCATTTGAGATTTTCCGCACATGCATAGACATACACACCAGTTTCCCCGTGTGAGAGGCATCTTACTGCAAGTTATTGCCGCTCTTTACTTTAAATGAAATATTTTTTCGATATTGCATAAATTGATCTCAGCGTTCATATCAACTTACAGGCTGGTACTGATTCAAGATGATACCTCATACGGGGGATTATCAGATTATTGTAGTTCTGATACGGGCTGATGGTAATCAGCAGTATCCATACACAGATGAGTCCGTACGTATTCGTACTTGGACTACCATATATATGAGTGATATCGCATGACGGTAAGGTACACGCCACAAACATTTACTCTCTACAAAATACACTGTCATCCACAACAAAGCAGCGACTAAGCCACGTTACACGAACTAGCAAATATAGGAGGATAATCTGTCTCCATCAAACGACAAACACCTCAGGAGGGGATTCCCGCACAGTTGACGAATACGAATACGACCGACCGCATCTGTTCCTTTGATTCGTACTCAGTATGTGCGTAATTAATGGCAAGCGCAATACTCAGGAAAATCTGCATTTGGGAGTTGTGGAAGAATAACGAAAAGAAGCAAATAAGGTACACTTTTGTTTTTTTTCGTGCCCAGTTTCCTCATGCCCAGCGTCCTGCGGCTGGGAACGAGGAAACCTGCCAAGGCGCTTGCGAGAGAATACAATCGTATTGGATGTGCCGATGTGGCATTGCTGTAAGTGAGGCTGAGATCCAATGAATGATAACCTGTGTTCGCAATACCAAGCCGTATTCACTGATTGTGTTGATGCAGTAATGTAAGTGGTTTGCCTACATCGAAGCATGAAGTTGAAATAATCTCGGAAGAATCTCCCAGACTTGGTTTCCTCGTAAGTTGCACTAAAGTTGTGATGCCCAGAATTTTGATTTCCATCACCATAGTTCTTCATACCATGGACGGAAAGGATGAACATAATGCGAAAGAAAAGAGCGTTCAATGACACTTCAACTTTTGACGATGGAGTGCTATAGTGTTTCAATTAGTCTTGCATATAGCTATATAATGTGCACCAAATCACGTATTTTATTTACGTTAGTGACATTGGTGGGATTACATACTGTTTCAATGATTATTACAGAAAGCATATGTTACACTAAATGCGTGAAACCATATTTTAAAAGTAAATTTATTTTACGCATCGATTAATTGGAAGTACGCTTCAATGCACTTTTAATGCGCTTAATACTTTTTTAATGCACCCTAATACACCTTCCGAGGTTCAGAGTGGCCAAACAAAGCTACTATCAATGCCAAGGCTACACTCGTGTGCAGTGCAGTCAAGCCAGAGTCTCAGCCACTACGTGATAGTGTTTCCAATACTTGACAATCGCAGTGGGATCCGGAACTAATGTTCAACCCACATGCTATTCGCTATATAAATTTGAAATTTGAATAAATTTCACCAAGTCGCGAGTCACTCGCCCTCCTACTCGTTTAGGGTATTGCATATATGGACCGCCTCCCTGACGTACGGCTTATGGGCTTCAGCTGGGCTGATGGGGATCATGATCATGGTCGTTCCAGACCCAGCTGGAGATGCCAGCTGAGTGCGCATGCATGCGTACAAGGCATACTCTGAGCACCATATATAAGGTCACACGAGCTCCTGTAGTTTAGAATATACAAGGCTTCTAGCAATCAGTATTTCAACATAGGGTTTGATATTGCAATAACCATTTCTCTAATTGTTCTTTTGTGAACCGTAGGAGAATGTTGGTTAAATTCACTATATTTCAATAAGTTTATGCTAGAATGGGATATATGAGAGCAACCGGGCACTTTGTTCTGACCGAAGCACAGACGCTGATTGTAGCTTCCCATCGGTTCACTTCCACCACCAACACTGTGAAATAGGTCACACAATCGTAGCATACTTGCCAACCCCTGCCTAACGTTTACGTTTTGAGGTGCAATTTCTCGGTGCCTCCGAAAGTATAAGACACTGCTGATGTATGCAGATTTTGGTGTCTGCCTATCAATAGACAACACCCGGTTATTGCATTGTAACGTAGAGGCTGAGCGGCAGTGGAATCATATTCGGTAGGGATAGGCATTGAATCAGATCAGGGGGAAGGCACATTTGGGTGCTTCCAATTTAACACTCTGGCATGTCCCCATCTTTGCCTCTGACTGTTCAAGTAAACTTATATATTACTTCGAACAGAAACTTCCGATCGGGCACGATAGAGCCACGGCACCATTGGGCTTCACCGCACAGGATGACGGTGAACCGCGCGGAAACGCCTGTTGCCCAGAGTGGGTTGCAAGCACTGATGTATGTAAGTAAAACACAGTGATCAGCGCCAAGTAATGCTTTAATGAACTGGTTAAGCACTGCAGAGAAAAGTTGTGAGTATAGACTGTTAATGACACAAGCATTTTCGACGAGGCTTCAGGGATTGGAATACCTCCGTGTTGATCTATGCATCCTTGCATTTCATTAGGAAGGTCAGCTACAACCTGACCCCAAACTACTCTCAGCCTTGTATAATGCATGGCATTTGGGTTGATCTGTGGTCTATAAAATCAAGCATTCTATAGGGATAGGCAGCTGTGTTCTGCCCACGTTAATAATAGTAGGTATACACATATTCAGTTGACTTGGAACAACGATGGCTGAGCAGTTTCGGGGGTAACCTGTATCGGATGGTAGACAAAAGATGGTTGATGGCGATTGTACCAAAGCATAATTGCTGCAAGAGAAACAGTTGCACGTGAGGTGATGACGCATGTTGTCTGATTGCGCACTTTGATCAGGGGAATATACTTCGGTCGTTAGGGGTGAAAATCGTATGGAGCCTTAACTCGGGTAAGCATGTAGGTGGCGTTCCCTGCCAACTGTGGAGCACTGACTCCAAGTGTTGATGCACAGCCGCCAGAGATACCAACAGCACTTGGCCCAAGAGATTAGTCAAGTGTTAGTGGATTATATATTCCTGCGCGATATCCTTTTACTTTCTCTAATATTCTCAACTGCCAAAAGTATTTTCTGTATATTCCTGACATCCATCCACACAACATATCCATACTCTGTCCTTCATTTGTTTCCACTCTTGTCATAATACTGTGCTATTACGGTTCATCCACCATGGCGCATAAAATGCTCATAATCTCCCTATTTTAGCATTCGTTGGAGCGGATTCTGGCATAAAACTTGTGGGAAGCTTACCCGTGCTTCCTGGAGCTCAACTTGGTCGTCGTCAGGAATCCTGTAGTGAATTCGGTATGTAGCATCTGACAATATTGGGTAGCTGTATCTAATTCACCGTCAGTACCTTGCCACTTTAAGTGCATGCCCATTGGTAGTGTATGCTGCTCAGATGGCACTTTCTGCTCTGCTGGTTCTTATTGCACACCAGACGAAGGGTGCTGTCCTGTGGGCGAGATATGCACAGGTCCGGGCGGTATCAACACGGTAACACTTGACATAACCAACACTCGTACCCAAACGTTCATAAATACTGATACCTTCGATATTCCTCAAGGGACAAACACCGCCACCACCACATTTGACATTGCCCATACCAAGACAACTGAAATGGTGATGGTGACTCCCACTGGAGTACCCACTCTCACTAAAGGCGCAACTACGACCACACCAGTGACTTTTATTGCTGCGGCGATCTGGGAGGCTGTTCCTTTGCCAGTTATGCGTGCTGCAGTTATTTTCAGGGTTTTCGGTGCCGAATACATGTAGACAACAGATTAAATTTGGAGTAATTGCACGGAAGATTGTCGGAATTCTGGCGGTACGTTTCATTTATAATGAGAGTATTATTCGTTAAACACTTCACCAAAAAATATCATGCAATTAATTAATGGCAGCTGTCATTCAACATATCTTCACTCAACCCCGATTTTCAATTATAATGTATTGAAAACCTATCCATCGTCGACCAATGTTATTGCATTAGTGTCTTGAACGAGGTGTAGAACTTGTCCCATGCCCAGCCACCTACTCATCTGGCGAGCTAACCACATTTTTCATTCCTCGTGTGGTTTAGCGTTGCGATGAGATGGATGGTGTGAGACAAGTCTAGAACTTGGGAGTCACCCGATACACCCACACGAAATCTAGCCCTTGCCGCCCATCTCTTTGCCCCTCTCTCCTTAGCACTTCTGATCACCACTGCTAGCTATCTCCACAGTGATCGCTGACTTGCATTGTTTGTTTCACCTTTAGATAGATTAAGAGCCTTCGTCTTGATCAGAAGTTACCAATGACACCCGGGCGATCGCAGCGGCATGTCTCGTAACCAGATACCATGCCCCGCTCGTAACTTATTATTGAATTTATTGCTTCGCTCGTATTGCCAATGACGGTCAGATTTTCAGTTTTGGCGCTGGCGTCTCTTTGACATCAAATATCCCTGCCGGCATCCGCGAAATAGTGAAAACAGTGCAAGATTTACATATGCAGAGAAAAGAAATTGGTTTTTCTCTGTTTGGTGGATATATGGAAGTAGAAGCCTATCTACAGAAGGTTTCTTCTATGATTGGTTTATATATGATGGAGGTAGGAGCAGTGGAGATGGTAGAAGCAGTGGAGATTGTAGAAGCAGTTCTTAGCACCCTGCTGGAACTATAGTCAGTTGGTGGCGTAAGTCACATTCCGAATTAGTCTGAGTGATCTCGGTGAAACAAGGTGGCAATTCATGATTCAGAATCTTGTCTTGGCCTCTGTTATTGATGGTAGATTTCACTCCCAGCAGGGTTCATAGTTGTCGCATACCGCCGATCCTCTCTGAACTTGAAAAGTTCGTTTGTATGTAATTATATTGCATTCGGTCGCTTGTGGCCATGGAATATAACCTAATTCCAAGCACTTCCGCAACCTAAGCTGCATCCAAGTCGCGCTTTCTGATCTCCTTCCCCCCATCCGCCTGAATCAACTAACATCTTTCCACCCTTCTCTGCCCCTCTCCCCACCTCCTCCCTATTCTTCATCACTACTTCCACCTTCCGCTGCCTCTGAATCGTCCCCTTCCTTTACCCCTGTTACTCTTCCCACGTCTGTGTCAGCTAAAAACTTTAACACTGGTTTGACGGCTTTGTCTGTATCAAACACTTGAGACATTGGCACCTTCGTCCTTCCCTCTTTCCACTTGCACTTCACTTTCAAATTTTCCCAAAGATCATCCTGCTGTCTCATCCAATTCTTGCACCACTTGAAGAGGTGGTCCCTCGTCTGCCTCTTGTGTTGGCACCACCATCACTCTTGGCTCTCTTTCTTTTTGATTCATTCTAGGTCAACTGCTGTGAGTCCATGGCCAACTGTTCACTGCAGATACCTTGATGCAATCGACTTTCTTGCGACACTTGCCTGTGCTGCCATTTTTCCCTTTTTATTCATTCCGTAGAACGCCTTTTGGTTGAGTTTTGCTTTCCACCATGCTTTAGTTTCCATCCACTTTGCTTCTGTAACCCTTCTCTGGATACTGGCGAGTGACATTCCTTCATATCTTTCAGCAATACCTTTGACGTTCCCTTGCTCCAGGGCTGCCGCTTTCGCTTCCTCATCTGCTTTTTCATTTCCCTCCACGCCCTGACGGGACGGCACCCATCTGTACACGACCTGGATGCCCTTTGCGAAGAGTTCGTTGTTGTGTTCGACCGTATTCATTGCCACTCTCTGTCCTGGGCCCGGCTTTGTGTACTGGACTCTTTTCATCGGTGTGGTTAAGTCAGAATAGATCGTAACATTTGTAACCTCCTCACAGTCTGATCTGACCACCGCCATTCTTACTGCCTCCAAGATGGCATAGCACTTTACATCAAACACTTCTTTTTCTTTTTCCAGGTGGCATCTGTCACTCTCCCAATCACCATCTGCTTGTTGATTCGACACCACCGCACAGCCTGCACTTCCAATATCGAGCCTCGACCTATCTGTCGAATAGACCAGTGCATCACTGGTAACGTTCGCTTCCTTCAAGGCCTGTTTCTATTCAGATATGATCACTTTCACTTCAGCTTTGACCTCGTATTCTGGTAGAGTATTCCCTTCCACTCTTCAATTTATATCCAGGCATTTTCTCAATCTCTTTGCCAGATCGCTTTCTCCTTCCATGATATTTCCTCTCCAATGACCATCTAGTATCTCGATTGATTGTTTTGCAAATCATCCTTGTCTATTGTAACGAATTGATATCGACAGTCTGAATCCTGCCTCTTTGATGAGAGTCACAATTGGTATTGTTCGGAACATTCTCGTTGTGCATCCCGCCGATTCTTTAATATACTTTTGCAGGTCCTGTTCCCTTCTGGTCTGATTGTTCCACCACATTTCTGACCCATATATAGCTACTTAATGAACTGCGGCCGTTTCAACCTTTCTGGCGATTTCTGGGTTTAGCCCATATCTTGCGGTTGTGCTTATGATCCTGCCTTACGCTGGTCATGCGTTCGCCATGAAGACCTCGTTTTGGTGTTGGAATCTCAGCTTCCTGTCAAGGTCCACTCCTAGCCATCTGGTGGGTTTTTCGTCGAACAAGACCCTGTTTTCTCTGATACAGATTTTCTGTTTGACCTTGGATCCTTGGTGATTTCTTTTTTTGGAGAATAGTATCGTTTCTGTTTTGTCAATATCAAACTCCACTGCATTCTCTTCTGCCCATGTTCTGGCTCCGCTCGCCCACATGTGAATTCTGTGTATGAACTGGGTGACATCATCTACATCCACTCCGCAGGCCACATCGTCAACAAAGGAGAGAGCCAGAGTGCCTTCAACACATTTTTCTATCTTCTCGAACAGTTGGGAAATGAATACGACGAACCTAATGGGTGAGATCGGTGATCCTTGGGGTACCCCTGTAATGCCCTCCATAACCTCTCCCTCTCTGTTGTCCATTCCTATGGCCACTTTTCTGTCCGACATGAAACTCTCCACCTAACGGCACATATCTGCATCGAATCCCATGTCTTCTAATCTCTGGATCAAGTTTCCCCTTGCTATGCACGCCAACGCTCCCATCACGTCCATCAACAATGCTGCTGCAATTTTCTTCTTTCCCCAAGCCTCCTCTGCTTTCTGTACCATCCTTCCTACCGCATCGATTGCTGATCTCATTTTTCTGCATCCATTCTGGCCATCATGAAACAGTTGTTGTTTTTCGCACCTGTCTGCGATTGTTGTTGCAACTACTTTTTTGATGACCTTCTTCAAATAGTTTTGAAGGACGATTACACTATTCACCTTGGCTAAGTGATAGATAGATTTTCCTGGTTTGGGTATCACTACTCCTGTTGTTGACTTCCATTCCTTTGGATTATGTCTGAGTCGTATTGCTGTTTGAACCAAGGCAATTATTCTCTCTTTGTCCCACTCCCACATTAGTCTGATCGCCTTAAAATTCAATCTGTCTGGCCCGGCTGCTTTTAATGACACACAGCTCAATGCTTGCTGCGCGAACCTCTTCTAATTGTATTTCCTGATAGGTGATGCCTCCATCACTCTAGGCTTTGTCGGTAATTTCTTCCAAAAGCTTCAGGAATCTGATCTGCTTTCTTAACTCTGCCTTTTCTTTCCAAGCGGTGATTCCATCACTCTAGGCTTCGTGGGTTATTTCTTCCAAAAGCTTCAGGAATCTGATCTGCTTTCTTAACTCTGCCTTTTCTGTGCAATAGGTGATCTCTCTGGGCTTTGTGGGTAATTTCTTCCAAAAGCTTCAGGTATTCTATCTGCTTTCCTAACTCTGCCTTTTCTTTCCATGAGGTGACCACCTCTCCTCTCTCGTTCACTCAGGCCTTGACTGTCTCTTCTCTTCTCTGGCCTGCGCACCTTAATGCTCTCCACACCTGATCATCCTCCACTTGCTGCCGAAAGGTATTCCACATGTTCCTCTTTTCTACCCTTAATGTTTTCCAAAGATATCTTCTGGCCTCTTTCACTTTCGCTTCATTCAATTGCCCTGTTTGTCTTTCTTTCATTCTGAACCGTAATATCCTCCTCTTTCCTTTTATAATTCGGTTCCACCATCTTTTTGATTTCGCACATAGTCTCAGTTTCCTAGCTTTCCGATTCAGCACTTCAACTAGAACTTCTCCAATGTTGACCGCTTTCTCTTCCAGCTCTGGTATTGTGCTCTCTTCTGACCAGATTTTTCTCCCTTCCATCAGCTCTTTCCACATCTCTTTTGCTTCCTTTAGATCCTTCTCTTCCATTTTTTCATTATTCCATCCTGTTACTTTGCTGCTGGTTCCGCTCTCCTGAAGATCCTTCACCCACTAAACCTGGATCATCATGTGATCACACAGCGGTGCATCGTTGTCTGTAAGTGTTTCAACCATCAGGTTGTTACACACTTCTTGTTTCGCTAGGGTGACATCAATTATTGACCCTAGTATACTGCCATTCCTTGTGGTGTGGCATGTGTCTTCATCATCGTTCATGGCCTGCAGCTTGCACTCTTGGAGCAGGCCATGAAGGGAGGTCACGGTTCTTCGTTGAGTGCACATGTCGTTCTATTCTTTGCTGTGGGCATTCCTGTCTCCACACCACACAACGTTTCTTGCTTTCATTATCTCTCTCCAGTTCGCCAACCTCGCTGGCCTTGTTGTTGACCTGGCATTGTTTTCTTGGTAGAATTGGTCGTATACATTGACCAGTCCGACTTTCTGTTTTCGCTTGTCGATGATGCTGAAGACCTGGACGTCTCGTTCCCCTCCCTGGCTTGCCACTTCATCGATCTCAACCCTGGTATCAACCCTGATTGCCATCATTGTTTTCTGTCCTCTAATGAACTTGTATCCCAGGTGGCTGGTTCGGTACTCATCCCGTCGTCCTTGATACGCCTCCTGCATTACCACCGCATCTGCCCCCCTATCTATTCCCTTCTCCATCACCAACAAAGTCTTCTCTCTACTCCTCGTGCAATTTTGCTGTAGGACTTGTACAATTGGGATTCTGTAATCGGCTTCTCTGGTGCTGACTGCATGGCTGGTACTTGCACCTCAACTTTTGTTCCTTTTCCTTTCTTAATGGTTTGTTCCAGCTCCACCTTCTTTTCTGCTTCATTTGTGCTGGGTGCTTCATCTTCCCTAACTTCTTCCTTCCTTTCCTTTTCAAGCTGTTGTCCGGTGACCTCATTTGATCTGGCCCAACTCCGGTCCTTCCAGCTGGTTCATTCTTCTTTGAGCCTTCGCAATAGCTTCCTGTTTTTCATGTCATTCGTTGCTTTTGGCGATGTGTGCACCTTTGCAGTTTGCCTATTCATTGTTGTTGTGGTTGCAGTTCAACCCTGTCTTCGCTTTGCATCCTACCACATCGCACGGGTGTTCTTCCGTCCTGTGTGTCCCCGCGTACACCATGCATCTGACCATTCCCAGCCTTCCGAATATTGCGATGTGGTGTCCCCAGCCGCAACAACTGTTGCAGAAGGTATCTGGGCCCAAATTGACATAATGTTCCACTTTGTGCCACACCCCCGCCACTCTCAGTCATTTCTCCAAGAATATCTGAGCCATATTCTGCCCCTTGATATCAAAAACCACCGATGATGCCTGCTTTGCTCTATACTTCGTTATTTCTTTAATGTCCGCCACCCTTCGCATCCACCTGATTACCATGCGAATGATGACCCCCTTGTGTTCTGCGTCGATTTCTTCCGTCAGCTTTTCCCATCCTTCCATCTTCTTTGTCATATATTGGTTGAAGTTCATTCCGTGCATTTTAACTTTTTCCCAAGTCTCATTCATTTCGATGTCAATAATGCATTGGTCCACCTATCTCACTGCTGTGACGATGATTCCTCTGAAAGAAATTAGCATATCTGCCATTGTGTTCGTTCTGGCAAGTACAGTGATGGATCCGGTCATGTTTGTGGAGATACCTGTCACTCTGATGTGCGCTGGGACTTGTTGTGGTCAGAGCGCTCTGTTGATGGCCGACACGATATCAACATTCTGTTTCATGCATTTTCGGATACTGTTGTTCCTTCTGAAGGTAACTCTCCTGTTTTCCAACATGTTCTTGTTAGTGGGAACGGGTTCCAGGCCACTCACCTCCTTTTTTTCTTTTCTCTTCTCCTTCTTTCTTTCTACTATCCAGATTCCTGCCTCACCCTTCATGTTTTGTTCTGCTACCAACGCTGCCGATTTTTCTGCATAAGTTGCATCTCAGATTCCTGGTTTCTTTGCTTGCTGTTGCTGTGATGGTGCATGTGCTTTGGGTGATTCTGTGTCTCTCTTGGCTCCCCCCATCCCCTTGTGTTGAGCCTTCAGTGCCTTGGGGGCGTTTTCCGGTGCCTTGCATCCATGGGTTTTCGGTGGTGTGATTGGCATAGGTTTCGCTTTGCCTTTGAGCTGAATCAATCTTGGTACCGCTGGTGGTACCAGTGCCTGTTTCTTTGCCACTGGGTTCCCGAGTGCCGCAGGCTTTGGCTCTGTTTCTGCTGGCATAATCGTTGGGGCGTGTTTTGAATTCTCCAAACCCTGTCCGACAATTTCCATTTCCAGGGCATCCTGCACTTGCTCTTCCACCCTAGCCCTCTGTTCTTCACTTGCTTCGATTTCCATATCTGTGTTTCCTATGGTTTCCTGCACTTGCCTGCAAATCACCTTCTTCTGTTCTGTTGTTTTTTCTTTTTTCTTTCATCCATCTCTTTCTGCTTTGCTTCAAAAATGGTGCACATCCTGCCGCAAAGCATGTCTGCCATATGATTCATTTTCGCCTAATTTGGCATCTCTTCTTCTTTCTGGATCATCTTACAGTAGGCAAGGATTCGATTGAGCGTGTCATTCATTTCCTGCATCTGCCCCTTCGTTTCTGTATATCTGGCATCCATTGCCATTGTTCAGCTCAACATTAAAAACCTGTGCTCCATGGCTTAGACTTCATACTCTGTTCTCGGTATTGTGCAATCTCTTAGGGCACTCCTCTCAGCTTTCTGTCTTTCTACCAATTGGATTGCCTTCTCTGGCCACTCACTGATATTGTCAACTCTGCCGATCAATTGTTCAATCTTCCCTCTCTGTCCATGATTGGACTGATCATCCCATTGATTGTGCCAATTGGGGCCTACTCTCGGCTTGTGTGGCGTGGTGGGCAACCTTATTGGTTGTCTTGGCTTGACACTTGCGTTTGTTTCATAGGCTAGTGCAGTGGGTGACTTCATCCTTCTCTTGTTCCATTCTTGTCGCTTTCGTTGTGCCAGTCATCACTCTCCATGTTCTGATTATTCCGAGTCAAATCCATTCCCCCCTCCACTTGAGTTTCCACCACTTTGCTGAAGGACGAGGCTTGGTGCAACTTCTGTGCCTGGGCACCCCTAGCCTGTTCCGAATGGACCCTGAGGCTTCCCATTGGAGTGGCAGGGATGATTTCGAGACAAGGCGTCTGTTCGGGGGTGCGTTCGATGGAGGAGTGAGGAGAGAGGTCGGTCTCTGACTCTGACATTTCCTGATTGTCACCTTTTTCACCTTCTGCCGCCATCCTCACTGTTGATGGTTCTGGGTAGATTGCTGCGGAATTCAGGTAGAAATTTGGCATCGTTCCTGGCATGTTAGGCGTGTCGTAGATGTGTCTCATGCCTCCAAGTATACAGTCTTGGGTCGGATTTTGGTAATTGGTGATCTGGCTATTCTGAGAAGGCATGCGGGCACTGATAATGTATACGTTGGGGGAATTAGACGATTCATAACTTCATCTTCTTTGTACGGTTGATAAGTGATAACTTCAGTAGGAAAGAACCCGTAGTTGGTACATGTTTGCATGGCCTGGGAGGCATCTGGATTCCCAGGAAAAGACATATTTTTGGGGCTTCAAAGGACCATTCTAGCAGAATAGCTGAAATCCGAAGCCTAAGATTTCTGAAGATAATCGTTCTGATTGGATAAAAATGGGGATTGGCAAAACTAAGCGGTGGTGAGCGGGGTTGTCAGAGGTTGAACTTGATGTGTATCATTATGCTTAAATACCGATGGTGTCAAGCAGGGGTGCCTTCTCTCCCTGTAGTGTGAACTACAGGATGAAAGCGGGACAGGATTACCGTCTAAAACCGTCCCGTGCAAGTGCCAAGACGGGATTTCTCACGGAAATCCAAAAACGCGGTATGTGGACGGAATCATCTCAACCGTGTACCAACCGCTTAAAAAACACAACATTGGCCGCAGAGTAAGAATGGCTCTTCGAAATTGAGATCAGACTTGGATTGCTAATAGAACCCATCCAGTAGATCATTGGACGTCTAACAAGCATCCTTATCAGACAAATATTCGTGGAGTTGACATGGATGGATGGTGCGAGTTGATGGAATTGTCCCCCTGCTTAACCCCCCAACATCCACCCATGCCAACTCTATGAATATTTGTCCGATAAGGATGCTTGTTAGACGTCAAATGATCCACTTGATAGGTTCTATTAGTCTCACGTGTCCGATATTGAATCAGAGGAGCCGTTCTGACTCGGCGGCCGTTTTTGGTGATTTGATACGAAATGACATGATATGACACGGAATCCCATCCAATACCGCCCGGGATGCCGTATATCAAGCATCCCAAATCCTGTTCACGAATGAGATGACAACCCATGAACACCATCCTGTTACCATCCCGTAGTGCTCACTATCTT